>PVLC010040781.1:0-13678 GCA_004027655.1 Graphiurus murinus
TAAACAAAAGGCATATATAGAATAAATATGTTTAAGGGTTCTTAATTTATAGCACTAGTTTCAGTACTACTAGAAGTGACTAAAGGTTATAGAGAATGTCAAAAGATATTTCTGAAGAGTCTACCTCATAATGTTAAATTGTTATCCTGGAAATGAAGGCAGTGACTCAGCCAAAAAAATGAATGCATAGTTTAGAAAAAAACATAATTTAGAAAAAAATTAGCATAAATTGGACATTGACAAGATCTGGACAAATTTTAAAAGAGCTAACTTAAGAATAGTAGATATAGAAGAGGGATTAGAAGTTGAAACTAATGAAATCAACCATCTTTTCAAAGAACTTAATATCAGAGAATTTTCCAAACATAGAGAAGTCAACACATAGGTACAGGAAATATATAGAACCCCTTCTAGACAAGATCAAAGAAAAGGTTCACCATGCCACATATAATCAAATTGAATAATGTAGAGGCCAAGGAGAGAATCTTAAAGGCAACAAAAGTAAAAGACCAAGAGACATTTAGAGGCAAACCAATTAGAATCACTCCAGACCTCCCAAATCAAGTCATGAAAGCAGTAGGGCCTGGAGCAACATATTCCTAACTCTGCAAGAAAATAACTTGCAGCCAAGATTCTCCTACCCATGGAAGGTAATCCATGCCAATGGAACTCAAAGACAAGCAGGAATAGCAACTATGATATCAAATAAATTAGACTTCAAGCTTAGGCTTATCAGAAGAGACAAAGCAGGTCATTTTTTACTAGCAAAAGGAACAATTCAGCAAGAGGAAATAACAATAGTCAACCTCAATGCCCCAAACACAAGTGCAGTCACTTTCATATACTGTTTGTGATACAAAGTCACATATAGATCCCAATACAATAATATAGGGAGACTTCAATATTCCTTTCACATCACTAGACTGATCTTCTAGACAAAGGTCATTAAAGCTGCCACAGACCTAAAGAATACCATAAACCAAATGGACCTATTAGACACATACAGAATATTTCACCTAACTACAGCTAAATTCAAATTTTTCTCAGCTGCTCACAAAATCTTCTCCAAAATAGACCACATTCTAGGCCACAAAGCAAGCACTGGCAAATTAAAAAAATGTAACATAATTCCCTGCATCTTCTCAGACCACAATGGAATGAAACTAGAAATCAACTATAAGAAGACCCAGAGTGACCACATAAACACATGGAGACTGAATACCACACTGCTGAGTGAGGAATGGGTCATAGAAGAAGTAAGGGGAGAAATTAAAGAATTCCTAGAAACCAACAAAAACAGACACAACATATCAAAACCTCTGGGACACCTTGAAGGCAGTACTAAGAGGAAAATTTATAGCACTGAGTGCCCATTTAAGAACAGAAAATCACCAAATAAATAACCTAATGACACAGCTCAAAGAAGAAAGGAAATTATTAAAATCAGAGAAAAAATTAATGAAGTAGAAATAAAAAAAATACAACAAAATCAAAAGCTGGTTTCTTGAAAAAATAAACAAGATAGATAAACCATTAGTCAACCAAACCAAAAGAAATATAGAATCAACCCAAATTACCAAAATAAGAGATGAAAAAGGTGATATTACCAGTGACAGTGTGAAAATCCAGAGGATCATCAGAAACTATTTTGAAAAACTATACTCCAACAAAATGGAAAATCTAGAAGAAATTGACACATTTTAGACACATACAACTTTCCTAAATTGAGTCAAGAAGATATAGAAAACTTAAACCAACCAATAGCAGATGGAAGCAGCAATAAAGAGCCCTGGGTCAGATGGTTTTCAAAGTGAATTTTATAAAACCTTTATAGAAGAGCTAATCCCAGTACTCTTCAATCTATTCCACGAAATACAAAGAAATGGGACTCTCCCAAACACATCTATGAAGCCAATATCACATTAATACCAAAGCCGAATAAAGACAGCTCAAGAAAACTATAGTCCTATATTGCTGATGAACCTAGATGCAAAACTTCTAAACAAAATACTAGAAATGTGCATTCAAAACCACATCAAGAAAAGTATACGCCATAATCAAGTTGGGTTCATCCCAGGGATGTAAGACTGGTTCAACATATGAAAAATAATCCATGTAATTCACCACATAAACAGACTCAAAGACAAAAAATCACATGATCATTTCAATAGATGCTGAAAAAGCATTTGCTGAAATCCAACACCCATTCATGCTAAAAACACTGCAGAGAACCAGAATAGAAGGAATGTACCTCAACATCATAAAGGCAATGTACAATAGGCGCACATCTAACATCACATTAAATGGGGCAAAACTGCAAGAGTTCTCACTAAAAACAGGAACAAGACAAGTATGTCCATTATCACCACTTCTGTTCAATATAGTACTTGAAACTCTAGCCAGAGCAATAAGAGAAGGATATCAAAGGCATACAAATAGGAAAAGAAGAACTAAAACTATCCCTTTTTGCAGATGACATGATACTAAGAAGACCCAACAAACTCCACCAAAAAGCTTATAGAACTGATCAACAAATTCAGCAAAGTGTGTCTATACAAAATCAATCTTAAAAAATCAGAAACTTTCCTGTATGCCAATCATAAATCTGCTGAAAAAGAAATCTAGAAAACAATTCCACTCACAATAGCACCCCCCAAAATAAAATACTTAGGGATAAACCTAACCAAGAAGGTAAAAGACCTCTATAAGGAAAACTATAAAAAGTTGAAAAAAGAAATCAAAGACCTTAGAAGATGGAAAAATCTTACATGCTTTTGGATAGGCAGAATAAATATCATCAAAATAGCCATTTTCCTAAAAGTGATCTACAGATAAAATGGGATACCCATTAAATTACCAAAGTCATTCCTCACAGACATAGGAAAATAAGTTCTTAAATTCATTTGGAACAAAAGGTCCAGAATAGCCAAAGTAGTTCTTAGCAACAAGAACCATGCAGGAGGCATCACAATACCTGACTTCAAACTATACTACAAAGCCACAGTAATTAAAACAGCATGGTATTGGCACAAAAACAGACACATAGACCAATGGAGCAGAATAGAAGATTCAGAAACAAACCCACCCACTTACAGTCAATTGATTTTTTTTTACAAAGGAGCCAAAAACATACACTGGAAAAAAGATAGCCTCTTCAACAAATGGTATTGGCAAAACTGGTTAACCATATGCAGGAAAATGGAAATAAACCCACTTTTTCACTGCACAAGAGTCAATTCAAGATGGATCAAAGACCTGGAAATCAGGCCAGAGACCTTGCAGCTACTTGAAGAGAGCATAGGTCCAACACTTCAACACATAGGCATAGGTAAAAACTTTCTCAACAAGACCCCAAAGGCACAAGCAACTCAAAGGAAAATCAACACATGTGATTGCATTAAATTGAAGAGCTTCTATGCAGTGAAGGAAACTATCCAGAATCTCAACAGAGAGTCCACACAGTGGGAGAAAATTTTTGCCAGCTACTCCTCTGACAGAGGACTAATATCTAGAATATACAGAGAACTCAAGAAACTCACAGTTAAGAAAACAAATTACCCAATAAAAAATGGGCAAAGGATCTAAATAGACACTTCACAAAAGAAGTACAAATGGTTAATAAATGTATGAGGAAATGTTCAACATCATTAGCAATCAGAGAGATGCAAATCAAAACTACACTGAGATTTCACCTAACCCTAATTAGAATGGCAATCATCAAAAACACAAATAACAACAAATACTGGTGAGGGTGTAGAGAATTGGGAACCCTAATACATTGTTGGTGGGATTGCAGATTAGTGCAACCACTTTGGAAAATAGTATGGAGGATCCTCAGATGAATGGGAATGAACCTACCATATGATCCAGCAATACCACTTCTGGGGATCTACCCAAAAGAATGAAAACCAAACTATCGGACCAATGCATGTGTATCTGTGTTTATAACCGCACAATTTACAATTGCCAAACTGTGGAACCAACCAAGATATCCAACAACAGATGAATGGATTACAAAACTATGGGATATGTATACAGTGGAATTTTACTCAGCCATAAAGAAGAACAAAATCATGTCATTTGCAGGGAAATGGATAGAACTGAAAAAAATCGTATGCTCTCCCTAATATGCAGAAGCTAGGGAGAAAGTGAGTCAAAATAGAGACTCTAGACGAAGAAGGAGAAACCTTAGATGAGCAAAGGTGACTTAACTGAAGGTGATGGGGAGGGGGACATCCTAATGCACATGATGTACTTTCACAAACATATCAAAGTCAATCACTAAACTGAACAGAGAAGGAGGGAAGAGGGAGGAAAGGGTGAAAAGAGAGATGTTTGCATGTATGCCTCCACCAGCTTGTACCTAACAAAGATGTGTGGTTACAATGTACCAATAATAATAATTTTTAAAAAAACATATCATGTCTGCCAGGTATGGTGGCACATGCCTGTAATTTAAGTACTTGGGAGGCTGAGATAGGAGGATCACAGGTTCAAAGCTAGCCTCAGCAACTTAGTGAGGCCCTCAGAAACTTAGCAAGACTCTGTTTTAAAATAAAGTAGGGCTAAGGGTGTAGCTCAGAGGTAGAATGCCTCTGGGTTCAATCCTACAAAAAAATAAACAAAAAGTTTAAAAATTTTAAAAAATAAATATATATACATACATATATATCTTTTACTTTCATAGTTTTAATTATATAAATAAATATTTCAAATAAGATTATAGAAAGTTAATAAAAAGAAAAATGTTTTTGGTGTAGGTAGTATTTTTAAGTTTTTTTCAGAAACAATTACATATTTAGAGTTGAACTTGAATGTCGTTCCTGGATGTATACTATTCTAATATAGTTATAAGTACTTTCTTTTATTATCTAACAAACATTTCTCCCTTAGCTGTAATGGTCAAAGCATATAAGAGATGAAGAGGAGAGGACAAGGAAAATGGTTTAAATTGACATTAACATTGGGGTCCTTTCTGCATTGAAAAATTTAAACCTTTAACTATATTCAACCTACATATCCTTTGCTCTTTTTTGTTGTTGTTTTGTTTGCTTTTTGTAGCCTGTGATAACTGGAAGAAAAAATACTTTGAAACGAAGAAGGTTACAACATCATTGGAGGAGGTTTTAACAAAACTTCGAGAAGATTTGGAACTTTATTATAAAAAATTGCTCATGCAACTTGAAGCTAGGGAAATAAAGATGAGACCAAAGAATTTAGCAAACATCACAGATTCTAAGGTACTAATGCTACTAAACGTGTCCCCTTCTACAATTACATTTATAATTGTATTATTGTATTTAGGATGCTTTGGGTTGCAGGTAACAAAACTTTCACTTAAACTTGCTTAGAAAGGAACAAAATTCATGGCCTCATGTAGTGGGAAGAGGGCTGCTGAAAAGATAAATAAATATATTAATAATATCTTAAAGGAGGTGTTTCTGATATTTCCTCCCTATTTTAGTGTTGACTTCATTGTAAGATAACTTTAATAGCAATAAAGTTGCCAAAGGCAAGCAGGGCTCTATATCTCTAAAACAAGACCAAAACCTCTTCTAGAATCATGGAATATATAAATCTTTCTCTTTAGCCCTGTGAATAGCAACCAGGACTAACTCTGTATGTATAATAATTGAAGAGGAATGCTTTGTGCTGACTTAAGGACTAATTAACATGTCATTTTATATGTGGGAATAGGGTCACACTTCCTGACTGTATGGCAGACGTGAATATCTGATGAAGTAGTGTAGGGAGCTAATAGTGCCACTGTGCTGGTGTTTTTCTGGGGGTTTTTTGCATAGGAGGTTATAACACAGAATATGAAAGTATTGATATTCTAAAGCAGTTACATGAGATTTTGAACTGTTTATTTTATTTTTGAGTAATTTAACCATAATTAAACAGCAAGAAATTCCAGAGGCCATTTGACAATTTGATTTTTGTTAGATTGATCCCACTTACCTAAAAGATATAAAATATGTTAATTATGATTAAGTAAGGATTTAGCTTCAGACATGATAAAACAGTAAAAGTTTACTATTTCAGATACATTTAATATAAAATCCAAATAGGCTCAAATGACTATTTGTTAATTTTTTATACTTTTATTGGTGCATTATAGTCTCATATCATAATGTCATTCACAGTGATATTGACATACATGCACACAGCACTTGGTGAGTTTTCCCCCCGGCTCTCTCCCCACTTCCTCCCTTCCCCATGCAAAACAAAACAATGAGATTGTCATTGGTATTCCCACATATCTACATAATGTCAGTGAAAGTGTTCCTTCATTAATTCTCCCTTTCCTCCTCCCTCTCCAAAACTATCTCCCTTCTTCCCTCCACTGCAGTTTCTTCTTCATTATCTAAAGTCCCTCTTATAACCCAGTTATTCCCTAGTTTCCACATATGAGAGAAAACATATGACCTTTCACTTTCTGTGACTGGTTAATCTCACTTACTGTTCTCCAGGTCCATCCATTTTCTTTATTCTTCTTTATTGCTGAGTAGAATTCCATTTGTGTTTATCCTATAATTTTGTAATCGAATCATCTATTGATGGACACTTGAGTTGGTTCTATAATTTGGTTATTATGAATTGTGCTTCTCTAAACATGGATATGCACGTACTGCTATAGTATTCTAATTTCAATCCCTTTGGAATGGTATAGCTGGATCATATGGTGGATCCATTCCCAGTTTTCTAAGGAATCTCCACACTGATCTCCATAGAAGCTGCACTAATTTGCAACCCCACCAACACTGTAAAAGAGTTCCTATTTCCCTACATCCTTACCAGCATATATTGTTGTTTGTCTTTTGATGATTGCCATTCTAATTAAGGCTAGATGGAATCTCCGTGTAGAGTGTAGTTTTGATTTGCAACTCTCTGATTGCTAATGATGTTGAACATTTTTTCATGTATATATTAGCCATTTGTATTTCTTCTTTTGTGAAGTTTCTGTTTAGTACAATTGCCTATTTCTTGATTGGGTTATTTGTTTTTTTTAGTGTAAAGTCTTTTAAGTAATTTGTATATTCTAGATATTAGTCCTCTATCAGAGGGATAGTTGGCAATGATTTTCTCTCATTCTGTAGGCTCTTTCTTTAGACTCTTGATGGTGTCCTTTGATGAACAGAAACTTTTTAGTTTAATGCCATCCCATTTATTAATTCTTGTTTTAAATTTTTAGCCAGCTGATACTTTTATCTTAATGTTTTATCAAGTTTATTATAAGAATTTTTTCACAAAGGCAATTTAAACTTCTTAAGTGAAGACCACTAAGCCTCACAAACTTGTCTGGACAAAAGAAAACAAAAGTCCTCTTATGTTAACAAGGTTTTCTTTTATTAAATAGGTTTTCATATATATAGTATTTTATTACTAAATATTAAAAATAATTCTAATCTGATTCAGATAATAAAAGCATTATGCCAGTTTCTAAATTTTTAATCTTAAACCTAGATTATTCCTTTCATAGTAATAATTTATTGGTTTTTATGGTGTTAATTTAATGGTAACTTTTACAAATATTTTAAGTAGAGGCTAACTTAATAGTAACTTACAAATATATATGTATATATATAAAATAGATTTAGTAAATGAATAAAATAGAAGAGAAAGTAGTCCCTAACTGCAAGAATCAATAGAAAGTAATAGTAACTTATTATAAGTTTATTTTATGGAATAGGTTATTTTCATGACTTTGCTCTTTTGATATTTATTAAAAGTTCACAGTTTTATGTTTACAAGGCAGTAAAAAATGCCTTACATTAAAATGTAAACATGTGGGAGGCTGAGACCGGAGGATCTGGGTTCAAGGCCAGTCTCAGCTCCCTAGTGAGACACTCTGCAACTTAGTGAGACCCTGTTTCAAAATAAACAATAAAAAATAGGGCTAGGGGTATAGCTCGGAGGTAGAATGCCCCTGGGTTCAATCCCCAGTATCGCAAAAAATAATAATAATAATAAAATGTAAACATGTCATGCTAAATAAATACATCTTCCTTTATCTCACACAGAATTACCTTATAATCCAGATCACTGAGGTACAACATGCCATTGACCAACTTAAGAGAAAATTGGATACTGATAAAATGAAACTCATAATAGAGGTTAAGGTAACATATTTCTTCTAATCAGATTATAACATATTAAAAATATTTTGATGTTTTAGCTTAAGGTGTTGGTAAGTATAAAGATAAAATTGACTTCCTTAAAATGGTTACTTAAACAATAAAGAATGTGAATGAAAAAAATGCTAGAAGAAAAACTAAGTTCTCTGAAAGAATGCATTTTATAGTAAGGTCAAAGGAAAATTTAGTAAAATTTCCCTAAAAAAAAAATAAAAGTAAAAGGAAGCTAGGTGCAGTGGTGCCTATAATCCCAGGACTTGGGAGGCTGAGACAGAAGTATCACAGGTTTGAGGACAGTGCATGGTAGCTTAGTGAGATCCTGTTTCAAAATAAAATCAGGCTGTGATATAGATTCAACCCCTGATACAAAAACAAAAACAACTCCATGAGTCAGTGAAGGCTTAACAAATATTTTTAAAGTAGTTTCCTGCATTAGAGTCATTCATAAATGAGTCTAACAAATCTCTTGAGTTCTCCTCTGAAATTCCATTTAATTTTTTCCCCTCTGTTGAGTAGTTATCTCATTCTCTCTGGTGATTTTCATATATATTTTATTTGTTTTTACTGTGAGTCATGGTTCTTCTGCTAGATGCTATTTCCTTCAAGGCAAACTCTTCCTTAGTTAACTTTGTTTCTCCCATATGATTTTTTAAAATAAGATGCTTAGTATAAGGTTCTGGGCATACTTTACTTTTTAGTAAAAATTGTGTATAATTATCACATCATAGGAATAATCTCAGAATATAGATGTCTTAAAAAACTCTTCTATTGATCAGAAAACAGAAAATAATTATATATTTTCACACAAGTATATAAAACTCAGAACAGGAAAATAAGAATGGTAATTATAGGAATGTTCTCCATTTGCTCTTTATCAGAAAAAGCTTTATGGCACAAAATAATGGCCGCTTTCTGGAAACAGCACTGTTCAACAGAACTTCCTGTGATGACAGAGATGTTCTATCCCTTACCATCCACGTGGTAGCCACTAGCCACCTATGGATACTGAGCCCTTGACATGCAGCATGTGTGACTGAGGAACTGAATTCTCAATTTCACTTAACTTTAGTTGACTTAAATTCAGTAGCTACATATGGCTCCTTGGAACTACATTGGATGGTGCAATTCTAGATTCTTTTTACTTAGCAGCAGTCTCAAGGCTAAGCCTTGACTCAGCACTGAGAATTTTAACCTTATAAATATCTCTTATAGTTTGGACCCAAATAATTGTTAGTACAAAAATAGTAAAGACAAAACAAACAAACAAAAAAACAGAACAAAGCTTTCAGCTTACACACCAAAACTAAAATTCCTATATTTAACCATAGTACCTGATTTGGCACATAACAGCTACTATAATAAGTATTGATTGATTTCTGAATGAACTACTCAAAACATCCCTACATCTAACATTCAGAACTAAGGGACAGAAAATCTAGCCTGAGTCTGTTGAAGTCATATTTATTCAAGATAATATAGCATAAGTAGTGCTTTTTTTTTTTTTTTTTGCAGTACTGGGGATTGAATCCAGGGGCATTCTACCCCCGAGCTACACCCCCAGTCCTATTTTGTTATTCTTTATTTTAAAACAGGGTCTCACTAAGTTGCAGAGGGTCTCACTAAGTAGCTGAGGCTGAACTTGAACCCAGATCCTCTGGTTTCAGCCTCCCAAGTACTGGGATTACAAGCGTGCACCACCAAGTCCAGCGTTAAGTAGTGCTTCTTGAAGTTTAATGCGATATCACCTGGAGATCTTGTTTAAAATGCAACATCTGACTCCATAGGCATAGAGGAATCTGAGATTCTTTATCCCTAACAAGCTCGAAGGTAATGCTAATGCTTTTGGTCCACAGACAGTACTTGGAATAGCAAGGGCCCTGGTATCAGGTGGCTGTGCCACTTTTTAATTTTATACTTTGAGCAAGGTACTTATCCTCTTGGAGTCTCAAGTTTCCTTAACTCTAAAATGGGAAAATAATAGTATCTGCCTCAATAAAATTTTTGAAAAAATCAAAGGGCTAATATACTTTCAAAAGTGCTTGACAAAGAGTAAACTATTAGATTTATTAAATACCTGTTTAGTTCCTAAAAGCTAAGAATTAAGAGGTTTTTTGTATTTTGTTTTTGTTTCATTTTATACTATTTTCTTTACACATTGATAGCAACAGATTTTTAAGCTTAAGCAAAAAATAAAATTCCTTCTGATCTAATTTATAGTTCAATTTTATTATCCCTATATACTAATAAAGGAAACTATCTCATAGAACATCTAGTTAGATAAGCATAGTTATTAAGTAGGATTTAAGACCTATGAATTTACTGTAATCCAGTAGGAATGAAGGCAAATGAGAAAAAAGAAAGCATTTACAGTGATAATTATGATATTACAAAAATGAGTTATGATGTACTCTATTCTAAGAAGGGTAAGATGAAGTGCACTTTTGAAAGGTAATTCTTTTTATAGATGAGAAAACAAGCAGTGTCAGATTTACGAACACTGAAAGCTGAACTGGCCCACAAGAAAAGCAATACACCTTTTCAGTCTCAATTAGGTATGTTGATGTAATTTATTTGTTGAAAAAAACTATGTATTTGAACAGACTAAACCATTGTTCTCTTTGGAAAAGTTTATATCAATTATAAGTTTCATGTACTAGTTAAAAATAAATTTTTAAAAATCATAAGGTTTACCTAGGCATGGTGACGCATTCCAGTACTTGGGAGGCTGACACAGGAAGATCACAGGTTCAAGGACAGCCTCAGCAAGTAGTGAGATTCTCATCAACCCAACAAGACCCTGTTTAAAAATAAATAAAATTGGAGTGGGGATATAGATTGAAGGTAGAATGCCTCTGGGTTCAGTCACCAATAAAACACACACACACACACACACGCACACACACACACACACACGCACACACACACACACACACACATACACATACACACATCATAAGGTTTACATTTCTTCACTTTTTATATGGGTAACGTTTTATAACATAAAGCTAAGTGGTAGCTATATATTTTTGAAGATTTCAAGTCATTACCTATTATTTTACAATACTATTTTTATAATTACTTTTTATTTGTTAATACAATGTAAGAATTCATATGGCTGAAATCTAATTACAAAGAAAACTGATTTAATAAATACTTTGTGTTTGCAAAAAACTAGAGATTTAATTTGTTCATCTTTTTTTTTTTTTGCAGTACTGGGGATTGAACTCCAAGCTATACCCCCAGCCCTATTTTTTATTCTTTATTTTGAAACAGGGTCTCACAGAGTGCCTTACTAGGTAGCTGAGGCTGGCTGCGAACCCGGAACCTCCGGTCTCAGCCTCCCAAATGCTGGGATTACAAGCATGCGCCATCATGCCCTGCTCATTTTATCTTGATTCAAAGCAATTGTGAGCCGGGCATGGTGGCACATGCTTGTAATTCCAGTACTTGGGAGGCTGAGACAGGAAGATTGCAGGTTCGAAGCCAGCCTCAGCAACTCAGTAAGCCTTTCAGCAATTCAGCAATACCTTTTTATCCAAATAAAAAATAAAATAGGTCTGGGGGTGTGGCCATAGAAGGCCCCTGGGTTCCATCTCTAGTACCACATACATACACACACACAACACACACACAAAAGCAACTGCATCCAGAACTATGATAGAAATTAGTATCTAAGAATTTTTACTAACTTATTTTATTTTATTTTTTTATTTATTATTTTTTTTGGTGGTACTGGGGATTGAACTCAGGGGCATTCTACCTCTGAGCTACACCCCCAGCCCTAGTTTTTATTCTTTATTTTGAAACAGGGTCTCACTAAGTTGCAGAGTGCCTCACTAGGTAGCTGAGGCTGCCCGCGAACCCAGATCCTCCGGTCTCAGCCTCCCAAATGCTGGGATTACAAGCGTGCGCCACCACACCCGGCTTACTAACTTATTCTAAATAAATAAACTTAAAAATAACTTAGAAGCCAGGTGTGGTGGCGCACACGTGTAATCCCAGTACTTAGGAAGCAGAGACAGGAGGATCACAGGTTTAAGGACAGCATCATCAAATAGTGGAGACTCTCATCAACCTAGTGAGACCCTATTTCCAAATAAAATTGGGCTGAGGGTGTAGCTCTGTAGCGCGAAGGTAGAATGCCTCTGGATTCAATCCCTAGTACCAAAAAAAAAAAAAAACCCTTAGAAATATAAAGTGATTTTTTTTTTAGAACTATGAATTCAACATATACTATGGAAATGATTAATTTTATTGTCATAACTGTATAAATAAGAAAATATAGTATTCTCATAACAGTTGGATCATCATTTTATTACAGTTTGGAGGGGGTAATGTATAGGAAAGACAGAATTTATGTAAACTTAGAGTTCAAGGATGCAGATTTTTAATCTATATATTTAAAGAAACTAATTTAAATGCAGCACAGTGTTGTTCTTTATTGCCTTAAGAAAGAAAACAGACTAAATTAACCTTTTGGAAAAAGGAACTAGTTGAGAAAATAGTCGATGTTTTTAGATAATAAAAGGTAAAATGCAAAGGTAGAAAAAATCTAACTATGAAAACCAGCCAAGAAATAAGTTACAGATGAAGGAATAAGAATAATTGGAAGTTTGAATGACAGTAAGTAGAATCAAGTTCAATACCAAGTTATTCCTATTGTAAAAAATGTTATACATAAACCTCATAAAAATAATTTAGTTGGAAAATATTAGCTCTAATTTACTAATTCAAAATGTTGCTAAAATTATCGTATTATATTTTGTGAGTACATTAATTCTTTATATTTCTTTTTTCCTCACTCACTGTCTGGAGGTTTAACTGACTTGAGTTCAAGTATGTCAGAGAACATGAGCACATACTATATTGAATTAGGAAGCAGAAAATTTGTTTTTCATCTCATTGATGAATATAAGGAGAGACTAAATTCCTGGTTTTAAATTTATTGGAAAAGAAAGCACAAACCAAACTGCATCTCAAATGCTGGTTTTAAAACTGTATTTTAAGCAAACAATTTTTACTTCAAGTTATACATATTTTTAAAGTCAGCATTGATTTGTATGAGTACATTTTAAAAATGGGAGGAAATTTTGGCTTAATAAAACCTGAAAAGCATTTTTTCCTAGTTAAATTACAGTGTTGAAACATATAGAGATATTTAATATAGTAAGTTGACTTGTTCCTTGCCTTTCTGTTCGTGGATATTTAAGATTTTATGTATTTTTCAAATTTAATCAAAGCATTTCTTTATTTTTCCCTGCTTTTTGAATAACACTAGTAACCATGCAACATGACAAAAATTTATACATTTTTTTTATCTCAAGAAACTATATCTATTTATATATAGATAATTTTTCTATCTTAGTCTTTTGACGAAAGATGTTCATCTCTGTCATACTTTGGCTTTAAGGCTTCCCACATTTCTTCAGTTTGCTGTTTGGCTACAGCATCTTCTGAGTAGTCAAGACAGTTTGCATTCCACATGCCAATGCCCAGGAGGCCGTACTTTTGAATATATGCTGCCTTTAAGGAAATGCTCT
>PVLC010040782.1:0-13347 GCA_004027655.1 Graphiurus murinus
AAAAAAAAAAAAAAAGTGAGAGTGGTGAACTCTCTTTGTTCCTAAATAGAAGGAAGTATCTTTGCTACTTACATGGACTCCTGAAATTTGGTCTCAGCTTAATGTTACCTGGGGTCATTATCAGTGTTTACAAGCTTACTTCAAGGAAAAACGTGGGTGTCTTTGCACCTCAGAACTTCATTTCCTCAGGAGTTTAGGTCTGTTGCAAGTAGCCTGGGAGCTGACTTCAGGCCTTGCCAGTTCTAAGATGAATTCAGATGTTACAGAGTTCTAAGACAGATCACAGGGTGTCTTGTACACTCTTGGCTGGAGGTCAAATTCCAGCCTCATGAGGACATTGTTCCTGGGGCTCTAAGAGACCCGGTGATGGTGACCCAGACTGCCAGAAGGGGACATGGTTCAGCAGACCCAAAGGGTTGGTGATGCTGGAAATAATGGAGAGAAAATCTCCTACTTCTCTATCATTACATGTAGACCAAACACAGATTTTAACAATTTAAAGGAAATAAATGAGACTAGAGGTATAACTTGGTAGTAGAATGCATACTTAGCATGTGCAAGACCCCAGGTTCAATTCCCAACTTGAAAAGGAAAGAAAAGAAAAAGAAAGAAATGAAGGATTTATATTGTATATTGTGACATATACAATATAAATGAAAATTTTTTCATGCTGTTTTGTGGAAACAATTTTATCACCTAGGAGTACCTATCCCTGATCTTGGCCTTGCTTACCTGCAGATAAGAGAGGCAGGATAGTGAGAGGAATATTTTCTCTTTCTCTGCTTGACCCAGGAGTTGGATTACAGTCATGTGGCTCTAGAACTGTGGAACCAGTGGGTTTATATTTTTAGAGGCAACTGGCAGAGTATATATGGAAAAAAGGTCAAAAGTGATAGGAGTACACAAGTCCACTTAGAGTCACTTCCTTTCCCAGTGTCAGCTTACTTTGCAAGTGTCAGCCATCTAAGCATTTCTTGTCTCTCTTTAGACACAAGGAAAGAGGCAGGCAGTGATTGGGTGCATGGCACAAGCCAATCCAGACAATTACTACCAACAGTCAAGAAGTCAGACCTCCTCACTTTCAAATCCTTTCTCCTGCCTGAAGCTACAGCCATTCTTCTTTAATCAAATGCACCTTGTTAGGGCTCATGGAAGTGAGCCCTCAGAATTCAAACACATTTCCCAAGAGTAGCAGAGTCATTCGTTGGAAACTTTTAATCATCCAAAGAAAAGATACTAGAATTCTCTGTTTCCTTGTCTAATTGTAATAATGCTGTCTACCCCTGAGTGAATGAAAGAAATTCTCCAGGAATGGAGAAGGAAATAATGTAAGTGCCCCATCCTGCGCTAGCTGCTTCATAACAGAGGTCAGTTAGAGTCACAGTAAGGAAGGACATATATACTCCATGACAAAAATCAGCAAGAGGAGAACTGTGAAAGTCAGGCCCTTCATTGCCTTGGGACAAAGCTATTCAAATTCTTCCATCTTCTCTTTAGCCTATCAGCATCTGAACTCTGTGGACTCAGCTCAGAGAGAAAGAATGATTACACCATACAGGAGATGCTCACGCCCACCATGATGGCTCATCTGAAGCTACAAAAAGTAGGTCATAAAGTCGGGGAAACCAAAGAAATGCTGTCCCTTTTTTCTGTCTTTGAGAAATTGGCAAAGGGACAGAGAAGAAATGAGGAAAGACAAAGGGGCCAACTGTGAGACTTATTCCTGCCTTTTCCTCCCTGTGCCTTGGCCTGCAGGAATGGGAACATTCCTGTCTTAGTCTGTTTTCTGTTGCTATAACTGAACACTATAGACTAGGTCATTAGGAAAAGAGGTTTATTCAGCTCATGGTTTTGAAGGCTAGGAAATCAAAAATCAGGTAGCCACATCTGGTGAGGTCTTTCTTGCTGATAGGAGCCCTGCAGGGTCCCAGGGTTGCACAGGGCATGGCATAGAAAGAGAGACTGAGGGGACTAGCTCAGATCTTTCCTCCTTTTCCTATAAAGCCAAAGACCCATTGGATTAGGGTCCCATACTTATGTCCTCATTTACCCTTAATCCCCTCCCAAAGGTCCCACTCCAAATAACTTAGTTGGATAAGCTTCTACCCTCTTAATGCCTCACAACAAAACAATTAAATTTCCATGAAAGTTTTAGTAAAAACATTCATACCATAGCAGCTCTCATGTCAAATTGGAGAAGTAGAAGTCAAAATGCAAGGTCCCTCCAAGAGATATCTGATTGGCACTCATGAGCTAACCCCAGTACTTCCATGAGATGAATATGGAATCATGCCTGGCCATGAAGCCCATTAAGTCCAGTAGGACAAGCTGACCCTGGAGCAAAGACTGGGCTGCACCACCAGTCCAGGCAGTGTGGAGAACTCACAGAAACCCTAGGCCTGCCTCCTGAGAGAGCTGAGAGTTGAGTCATCAGAGGGAGATGGCCTGACCTTCTGGGTCATATGACAGTCAAAAGAGTAGACCCCCCTCTTCCTCTTGGGGAGCTGCTATGATGCTGTGGGTTCCTCTGATCCACCATATTATCAAGGGCCCCATGATGATATACAAGTCTTCCCACACATCTTGGATGTTATCTTGGGAGAAGAAGCAGAAGCAGGAGAAGATAAAACAAATTTCAGAGGTTTTTTTTTATTATTATTTGAATAATATTATTTCCCATAGAGACTGTTTAAATCATTGTGTCCGACTCAAGTTAAATATTGTAAGAGCCTGGTAGAAAAATCAAAGGAACTATTACTTATTGAACAATTTATTACAGAAAAATTGAAGAAGCTCTATTCACTCCATTCAATGAGTTATCTTGTATATTAAACTTTGCAAATATCCAGTCAATGCTGCAATTTTGTAATATGAAGTCTACTTCCTAATCAGTTGTTTTCCAAGGATACTAGTACTATGTCCCATATTGCTATCTTGTTTCTTTAAAAATCACATCAGAAGGGTGTCTGCACTTCTTGGAATACTAGTTTTTAAGGAGATATGAAACTGAGATGTAATGATGTAGCCAGCTTTACTGATAGAATAAAGGCATCACAATAGTTTACAAGGCAATAGAATAAAAATGTAAATCATCAAATGAAAGACCCTATATATCTACTTAACTCTCATTTTTTGTCTTCTTTGTAAAATAAAATTGTTATTTAGCCCAGAAATTTTTCAACAAATATGCTAATATGTACTCAATATGTTCAGATCTCCTTGCCAAGAAAAAAATACCCTTCCAAGACACAAAAATAACCTGTCCGTGAGTATCCAACCACTGCAACTGATCTTTCAATAATGTTGAAAACTGGGACAGTAGAAGAAAAAAACTAAACATGGTCACATGTAGAACGAATGTTCAACAAGGAGAAGGTCAGTGCTGTAAACTAGAACCTGATAACCCTGACCAGTCCTAGGCCAGAATCTGCAAAGGAGAATTAGGGCTGATTCTTGCTCCATTAGCATAGAAATGATGATCAGTTAAAACCAACAATTCTCGCCAGACTGTCCTTTTGCTCTCTAAGCATACTTTAAGAATTCTACACTTGAATTTTAGCAATGGATTTGGCATGAAGGATGAGAGGGGAAAATGGGAGCCAAGTCCCAGTACAGAGGACTCATAACATATCAGAGTGATGATCAATGCCAACCACGGCGGAGGTTCTGGCGTGGACTAGGAGCTTTGTTCTTGACTTTGTTGAATTTTTTTCCCTAATCTTTAGGTCTGTTTATTGGGGCTAAGGAGAACTAAGAAAGATAACTAGAGTTCTTCAGTGCCGCAATCTTTTTTAAAGTTGATGTGCTAGAGCACACATCTGTAATCCCATTACGTGGGAGGCTGAGACAGGAGGATTGCAGATTCAAGGTTGTCCTCAGCAACTTATCAAGACTCTCAGCAACTTAGTGAAACCCTGCTTCAAAATAAAAAATAAAATTGGTCTGAGGGTGTAGCTCAGAGGTAGAATGCCCTTGGGTTCAATCCCCAGTACAAAAAAAAAAAAAAAATTGTCATGCTATAGTGGTTGATGAAATCCACTGGTGGAATGAACCTCCAAGGTATGGCTAATGTGTTTGTGAACAAGATCAGGATCTAAAAAGATCTCAGCAACCTAAAATTATGAACAGGTATAACTATTTAATAGTTTTGACCTTTGATATTCAGTTCTCTGCATCCCCCTTTCCAGAGAGGTCAGCAACAAAAATATCACATCAGTATATAAGAAGTTCGGGAATACTTGCTTTGAAGTCAAACCTCTTTAGGCAAGTCTCTACTTGTTTGAGTCTCTACCTACCCACTATATGGAGCTAAGGATACTTACTGCCTTGTTGGATTGATGTGCGAATTAAATGAGATGCAAAAGATGCAAAGCATTTAGCACATTGCCTTGCCCATAATAAGCACTCAACAGATAATAACTATATATAGCGGTATACACACACAGTGGCTTAGCAGGAGCATGTGTGAAAAAGACTTGTGGTTTTAATAGACTGCAAGCTCAAAATGAGCCAATGATCTGATGTGGTCTCCAAAAATAACTGGTTAGACTTCAGCTGTCTTTAAAGAGTCATGGCAGGTTGAATAACTGGAGCGACAATTGGTACATTCCACATGGACAGACTGCAACGGGAGCCCCATGCTCTGCTCCCAATATCCCACCACTAGAACAGGACTTGAACATTGAAACCCTCTCAACTGGAAGAGCCTAAGACAACAAGAGCACTTAGAACCATGGCCTAGGAAGAACTGGACTTGTAGCTTGAAGAGAAGAATACTTAAGGGCATCACAACAGCTGTTTCAAATATTTTTAGGACAGTCACATGGGAAAGGAGTTAATGTTCAATGCAGAGCCAAACTGGCATTTAAAAAAGAAAAAAAAAACATAGGAAATGCCAGGGACTTGGAAGAGGCACTATTGAAAGAATAAATCATAATAATGAAATAAGACTTTGGCTCTCCCCTGAAAAAGTCCAGTTCAGCCCCAGACCATTTTTTGATACTTACGCATGAGGCATTGTCTCTCCAAAAGTAGATTTTACAAAGAATTTGATCAGCTTTGCCATTTGGTACATATTATCACCATCCCATTTTCAGGAGAGAAAAAGTAAACAAGGGAAAGGCGCTTTGGCAATTTTCTTAGCTCTCAGGGGAGATTGGAAGCCACCACCAGGTTCCTCACTTTTCACACCTCTCCCACTGAACCTGATGGGCCGTGGTGCCTCCTCTCTTGGTTAGCCATCTCCTAGGGATGATGAACATGGCAATGGCTTTGGATAACATTCTTCCCTCCACCCTGCCTCTGTTTAAGCTGTACTTATATTAATACTCTAAATATTAAAACTTCAACTCCTTAGAAGAGTGCAAAGAGGGCATTGATCGGAGGGATGCTGCCAGCTACCATGAGGCCTAGGGCAATACAAAGAGACTTCAGCTTACGTGTGCGTGACTTCTTGAGCACCATCTCGAATTCTCATTTCTGCATTGCCCTGGGATTCTCTGTTTTAAAATAGACTGTATTTTTCAAAGAACCAGAATCAAGCAATTTGTATTCTGGTCACAGTAGGGCTTTGATGGAACAGGCTCGATTTCTCTCACCTGATCACTGCATCTAAATGAGAAAAAAACGGAATCCCATTCACAATGCAAATAATACAGAAAACCAGAAATCATTCTCCCTTATAATCAAAACCAGAAAGCTATATTGTAGCTCTGCATCATTTCCGGAGGCTATTAACTTACTGCACAAACCCTGTGCTAAAATGAAAATCTAGGCAGCATGACATTGTCTCTGCTAAAGAACGACTTTGTCTTAGTGGCTCATTTCCAAAGTCATGGATTAAGCTGACTGACAATAACTGACTGATTTGGGTACTTTGTTTTCATCTTATATTTGTTTAAGAATAAAAAGTAACCTCAATTGATACCAGTCAGAAATTAATTAGGACAATGCCTGCCCTGGTGACGTTTGTTAGAGGTAGGAATTAGAGTATTTTCTTGAGTTAATATTATGTTTTATAAACACTCTGAACTTCTCGAGGTGAATCTAACACTATCCTTGTTGATTCTAAGTATTTAAAGCATTGTTTGAAGAGTTTCCCTGGGGATTTTTTCCCCTTCATTCTTCCACAAGACATTATTTGGCAGCAAACTTCAAAGGATCCAACAGTGATTTTCAATTATATTTATTATTAGCTCCATAATCAGCCAGCCTATTAAAAAGAGCAAAGGCAGGAACTTGGATTGCTTGGGAATTGGCATCAGGTTTCAAAGTGACATTTGGCTCTTGTAGAGGGTAACAGATTTGATGAAGATTTTTTATCCCACTTCTTTCTTGTTTTGTTTTATTTTATTTCAGTTCTCTACTAATGGTTTCCCAAGTTTCAGATGGCATTGTTGTCTTCACCCAAAGGTAAAAATTCAAATCAAAATATTTTAGGTGCTTTTCTTTTAAAACTGTCTCATGAATCTTTATGCCACCAATTCATTTCTCTTGAATTTTTCATTGACTTTAGGATTTGCTTTAATACATTGTTAGATCATTTCTAATGTTATATAAAATTGTACTGCCATAAATTTCAATGATACTGACTTCTATTGATACAGTAAAAGGAAAAGGGGTTGGTAATTATAGGTCAATGAACTCACTCTGAATTGAGAATCCTGAGGAATTAAAATCAGTGAATCAGTAGATAATATCCTCTTTTTTCAGGAGTTCAAATGATAATTTCTGAGCATTGCCTCCAAATTTCACTGGAGACACCACTCTCCATCTCCCGTCCTCGCACTTTGGCCTCACAGCCCTGTTATGAGCCAATTTCCTCAAGAGGGACTGGAAATTTATTACAAAGGGAAGAGGATGTTGCTTATACCAACAGCCACATCCATCAAATGCTCTGGAATTCAAGACAACCATAATGGCTTTATTCATGGCAGAATGTTATGTTCTTTAAAAAACCAAGGCAGCGTTGTCAGAGTGAGAGAACAGAGCAGACACACTGAAAAGAAGGGAGAAGGAAGAAGAAGGATGGAGCTTGATATTGGAGTGGACGAGGGAGGCCTCATGCTGGCACTATACCCACAACAGGGTAGGTCCATCTATTGATATCTGTTTCTCTGCAGTCTCCAAGCAGAAAAAGAGCTTCCAGAGTCTCTTGCAGAGGCTCTTTCACAACCTCCCAATGATTTATAGCCACAGCTGGCGGCCTTATTACTAGACAAGACCCAGCAATCACTCTCAAATTTGGCCATGGGGTGGCAACCAAATTTCACAGGCTAGTTACAAATTTCATGCAGCATGCTGATCATGAGCTTAGAGTAAGTTGGGCATATTAAAAATGCAAATGATGTTCAACTTTTATTTGCCCAAATAAAATACTCAGAAATGTCCCCCCAGGTCAAAAGCCCCTCTGTCCAAGGTGTCTGCCGCTAACCATAGTTTTACAGGCAACTGGTACCTTCAGTTCTGCAGATTTTTTGGAAGGACACACTACAGATGGCTTGTTAAGGCCCATTTTCTCATGGCTTCTTTATAATGTTGGAACAAGCTTAGCTCCTCATCTGATTTAGTTCTTGGTATGTGATACTCAATGTTCACTAACTGCTGAAGTGAGAACATTTTGAACATTTTCAGCTATAAGATCGTAGGGATAAGGCCTCCATCCACAAAAATACAGGCTAAAATTGCAAGGTATTATAAAATGTGGTGACAGACAATTTATAGTATTTTATAAGACAGGTACATTTTCAAAGTGTACATCTTCTGTTTTATTATGTCATTAAAGACAATGGTTTTATATACCACAGATATCTATGGGTTAAGTGAGAAAGCGATTTTTTGTTAAAAATGAAAATGTAGAAATTCAGGTTAGCCAGAAGCCAGTAATTTCTCATCACAAATCAAAACCCAACTGAACCACTTAGAGAAAACAATCTCTTCCAGCCCCTTTTGCTATCTTACTTCACTGATGTTACTGAAGTTTAAGAGCTCTGGTTACCAGGAAAGCAAGATGGAAGTTCAAATAAAAATTCTACTGATTCAAGTAATTTATGACCAGACAGAAATATACTTTTGAAATAGACCACTTAAATCAACCAAAGTAGAGGTTGTTGTAAATTGGTGTCTAGCCTTTGTTTTGCAAACATCTCACCATAACCTGCAAAAACGAAAGTATTTTGAACCAGAGGAGTTTCACGTCAATCAATAAACAGGTCCGATGGCAACGCAGTGCTCAGCACCACCATCTCTGCCATAGTCTGGACTTTGAGTGTCCCCAAAAGGCCCATGTATTAAAGGCCTAGTCCCCAGGATGGTGCTACTGGGAGGTGGTGGCCTAGTGGGAAGTCTTAAATTATTGGGGTTGTGTCCTTGTAGGAAATAGTGAGATGCCCGATCCTTTGTCTTTCTCTTTCTCTTTATTTCCTGGTCAGGAGGTGAGTGGCTTGGCTCCCCACATGCTCCTGGCCATGATGGGCTGCCTACACTGTAGACTAGAACCTCCAAAACTGTGAGTCAAAACAAACTTTTCTCTTTATAAATCAGTTGCCTCATGGATTTCACCATAGTAACAGAAATCTAACACATACAACCTCTATGGAGATCCAAAAGCTAACAGAAAACTACATAAAGTTTATGAATAAAATTAATTTAAAAATGAGAGCTTAATATTTACCTAATATTTGTAGTTCACTGAAGATAACATGTAAAAGTATAAATTTACACTACTGTTACTAATTGTCATAAAATTCAGGCATTCTCATTCTCTCTCTCTCTCTCTCTCTCTCTCTCTCTCTCTCTCTCTCTTTCTCTCTCACAAAGGGACATTGCTTAGGAAATGTTTCTAACTCTTTACTGATCTTGAATTTGACAAGAAAAATGGGGGCCTTTTTTCATGGAAACACAATACATTTTCTTTACAATTGGCCTGTTGAATTCCAACTGCTTCAGCTTCCAAGGTTATTACTGCGGTTTTAGGCAGTGCCAGGAAGAGGATTTTTCAAGTCTTTAATTGTCACCTGAAAGCCATACCCAGTGAACTTGGCCTGATACAGTAGTGCTGGAATCCAATAGTTTTCTTGCAGTGGATGGGAAAACCTTTTTTTCAGTTGCATACAAAGGCTATATAACTCATTGCATAATTACCACTACAGAAAGCTGTGATCTTTCTCCATAGAGAGACCACCTCCTTAATCCAGGATTTTCATGTAAAAAAATGCCCATTTTAAAAAGAAAATAAGAGAGGGAGAAAGAAAAAAATCTGAAGATATCTTTCTCCCTAACGTCCTCACACCAAAAAAAAAACAAAACACATTAAAATAACTCTTAGGTTACAAAATCTTTCCAAGATAAGCTAAGTCTTCATCAGTCCAGGAACATGTGAAGGAAAATATTTTAGATTCTAATGGACTTTCTGGGAATAAAAAGGCAATGTTAAGTCCCTACTCTGTACCTCTGACACTCTTCTCTTACAGTAGGCTTTTGACTTATGGCCTTGTGACAGACTCACCTGTCACTCACTGCCTGAGGACTGACACGGCATCCACCCCAGGACAAAGTCTAACCAAGATATAATTTCTACAGTCATAAATTTCCCATCTGCAGGGAAGTGCAGATTGGCTAACATGTTCACCCTGACATGAACACCATAAGCATCATGGGCAATCTCTTTTCTCTGATATGCATACTTCCAATCTACTCCATTGGCAAACGAAATGGAAAATTAAAATAGAAACCACTTATACACACTCATATGCACCTGAGCAAGATATGCCCAGCCATGGAAGTATTTACAGTTTGCAAAACATTTTTCCTGCCCAACAACTGTGAGATAGATGGGACAAGGAAGGGGTGCTGGTGGAGAAGGCAGCAGCATTAATCTCCATTGCCTCCTCTGGTGAACCTAGGGAAAAGAAAATGTTCCAAAGTCTCTGAGCTCATAAATGATAGACTCGTAACTCTGGGTCATCAGGATTTTAGTCCAGTTATCTTAGATCCTACAACACACTTTGTCTCTGTATCTAATGTCGACTTTCTCTACTGCTTCCAATTCTTCTGGAGTTTTCTTACCTCTAATTCTTCTGGAGTTTTCTTAGAAAACCAATTGAGTTGACAGATTTGAAGGAGTCCAGGAATGATGCTCCTAGATTCTGAGAAAACCCATACCACAAAAATGACATTCCACTTCCCATGCCTAACTTCATGTCAAGGTCATGGAATTTCCCCTTTTCTGCATATTTAGATTAGCGTGACTATTGTAGATCACAAACTCTATTTTCTTCCTCTAAGACAAAAATTGAAGCAATACTGATGGATGTTGAAAAGCTTAAGGAAAGAATCTCTTAGCCACAAAATGGAAATGGAAACTCCAACTCTACAATATAAAATTCTAATGTGTTGATATATGCAGTACTCCAAAATTCTTCAATGCATATGCAGAATTTCCTATTTATAGAACTTCGTGACTCTTCCCCACAGGGAAATTTTTAGTACAGAAAGAACATTCAGAGATATAAGGACAGAGCCACCTCTGAAAGAGTTAAACTGTTCTGAGAGCAGAAACCACCATGCTGGTCATGCAATGTATTGAGAGGAGCAAGCTATTGTATGATTCTCTGGGTTAGGCTCAGCCAAGAGATGGTATCTAAGACCTTCTTTAGTTTCAAATGCTACCCTAAGGATCAAGAATATGGGAACCACAGCCCCTCCTCCTTGACCACCTGTTCCAGGTGCAGTAGCTTATTTGTGAGAGAATTCCCTGCCAGCAGGTCTCTCTGTCTAGACATGCTCTGTAGCAGAAAGCAAAGGATGGCCATCCTTTGGGCCTTTTTTACACTATGTTTTTCAAACTGGCGCTCTCAGGAGAAGATGAAAAATTGATAAGCTTTCCTAAGCATAGCTGGAAATGAGTGATGCCAAGGGGCTGGCATGTGGCACCTGCTGGTAGGTGACACCTTGCTGTGAGGAATTTCTTCGCCTTGTTAGTACCACAGTCCCAGATGTCCAATTCCAGCATCAGTGCATCCCAAGGCAATAGCTTGAGAGCTTCCACAGGTTACCCCTCACATGATTTCCTCCTTTAAAGAAATGTAAGCTGGAAATGCTTTTGAAGGCAGTGGGAACCACAAACATCCTCTTGGGAGTTCTGTGCTAGCCTATCATATAGGAGAACCATACTGAAGGTGGGTATACAATTCATAGTTAATATATAGAATAAATTCACACTTGTAAACACCATTCACATTTCTGAGTACTTCCACGTTCACTGTGTAATAACTAGAGCAAGTTTGATAGTTACAAATCAGACATCCATCCCTGAGCCCTCTGCAAATTATGTCATAACTTGTACCTGACGTCCTCAAGATCATGTCAGAACTGACCTGACCATGAAAGGCTAGAATGGCTTTTATTGATGTTGTTTTGCTAGATTTTGCTAGATATTTGTCAACCTACAATATAAATTGTGGAGACTCAAATGGTTAGACACCACCATCCAATCATAACTTCCTGTGTACAATAACCATGTTTGAATCTAGATGTGCTTTGCCCTCAGCATAGATGATTTGGTTGTCCAGAAGTATTAGATCCTGAGCAATGTTATTGATTATGGAACCAACTTATGATGTTTTCATCATGATTTGGAATATAGCTAGTTTTGTTCAGACTTGTTCAGATTTTATAGCTGAAGAATTTACTTTTCGGTTAGGAGGAAAAAAATCACAGCATAGTAACAAACATACAGTGGTAACTGAAAGACAAAACAAATACCATGACATTTAGTGTAGAGAGTTCATGCAGAAAATACACCATCAGTTGAAGCCATGGCTGCTGTTTTGATAAGAAAAGATGGAAGGCATGCTCAATCATACTGTAGTAGATGCCACATGGCCCAAAGACAGGGCCCTCAGTAAGGAGGTAGATAGATTTTATTTTTTCTTGGCTGAAATACTTCTGTATGTGGTGGAATTTCCTCTCAATTCACCATGGAACATAATTTCCTCTACATTCTGTTTCTCCTGCCAAATGACTTATCCTTTGTATGGTTTTGTCTTGGAAGGCAGTTCCTAATTTCAAAAATTATATGTACACATGGATTAGTATTCACAAACAGCCATGCCCAGTTCTCCACAATGAGTCCAATCCCCAAATCCTTTCCAGGAGAGTTGCTGTTAACAATTAAAGAAAAACAAATGGATATTTTAGAGAGGCAGCCATGTCAGGATTGAGAGAAAGCAAAATGTGTGTTGCAGGCCAGGATCCCAGGAAAGCAGACTCTGAAATGGAAACTGGGGTGCAGTAAACTTAGGGGAGATTGAGAGTAGCAGGATTGGGCAAAGGGATAAGCTGGACTGTGATGTAGCCTCAACAGAGGCCTCAGCACCAGCAGAGGTATAGAGCTTGACTGGCCTTGCACAGTTATCTCCCATTGCAGCAAAGGGGCCAAACTGATATTCTGTTTACAGTAGTATCGACCAATCAGGGAATGCAGGCTGCCTGTGGAATTGGGCAGTAGCCTTGACTTGAACAGCTGTCTTCAGTTTAGGCATTTGCTGGTCCAGGGGTTCATCTGTGGGCTATTGACAATCAATACTCAGCTGCTGCAGGGGAAAGGCTTCAATCCTTATGATATGATAAGCAGCAGTGAACTGCTGGGAGCTGGTCCTATTTGCTCTCCTTGGTCAGTCTCCTCATTCTCCCTAGTCAGAGGTTACCCCTTTACTCTGTTTCTTGGCTAGAAATGTGAGCAAGTAGTCACACTCTCACTTTTTAAATTATAAAGAACTTCCTAAGAAGACCACTTTAAAGGGCCGATGAGTTTTGTGTGTCCCAAATATAACTGGATTTGCCAAGCCAGGCATGTTGGCACATGCAGGTAATCACAGTACATGGGAGGTTGAGACAGGAAGATCACAAGTTCAAGCATAGCCTCAGCAACTTAATAAGACCCTAAGCAACTTAGCAAGACCTTGTTTCAAAAAAAAAAAGTAAAATTAGGCTGGGGGTGTAGCTTAGAAGTAGAATGCCTCTGGGTTCAATTCCCAGTACACACACACCACACACACACACACACACACACACACACACACACACACACACACACACAAAACCAAAAAAAAAAACCTGGATTTTACCAAATGCAACAGCATAAGGAGGATGTCCCAGGCTGAATGAACACTTAGGAGTATGTGGACTGTGTGCCTCCCACAGAGGTTACAGGGATTTCAGCTTCCAACAGGGTCAAGATTTGCCCTCCTCTAGAAGCAGCTCATGGTCTGGGCCTTGAAATATTACCACCCTTTGTCTTTTTTTTTCTCCTCCTCCTCCTCCTCCTCCTCCTCCTCCTCCTCCTCC
>PVLC010040783.1:0-13680 GCA_004027655.1 Graphiurus murinus
AAAAGAGAGTTGCTAGAGAGAGCTGCTACATCTATCAGCATGAAAAAATGGAGATCTGGGATGCAGCTTGCCATCAAGCAATTAAATGTTTTAACAATTCAACATTATATCAAGTAAAACCTTAGTAGGGTGCGAAAATAAAAAGTAAAATGTACTGTGACAGTTTCACAAACACGGAAGATATTAAAGAGACCAAATGTTGGGGCAATTTTAGGATCAAGTACTTTTTTACTTTACAGCAATGCAGAAATAGGAAAGAAGAAAATGCGACAGAGATGCATGACAGAGGGAAATGGGCTGATATCCACTAATAAATACTGTATACTGACAAGAGTACATTCCAGAACCAGGGGAACAATAATCTGTAGTCTAAGTGGAGAAAAGAGGAGCTATTAGATCCATGTCTGACACTGCCACACTAAAGGCAGTAAAAAAGAAAGGAGGGAGGGTACAATGACATCTCTAGCAGCAGTACATATAAGAAGATAAGGTGACCAAAATGTTAGGAAAGCTCAAGGTACACCAGCCATTTTGGTGGTGGAGGGGTGGCAGCACAGAGTTTTTTTTTTTTTTTTTTCTTTCTTTGTGGTACTGGGGATTGAACTCAGGGGCATTCTACCTCTGAGCTATACTCCCAGCCCTATTTTTTATTCTTTATTTTGAAACAGGGTTTCACTAAGTTGCGGAGTGCCTCACTAGGTAGCGGAGGCTGGCCTCGAACCCGGATCCTCTGGTCTCAGCCTCCCAAATGCTGGGATTACAAGTGTGCGCCACCACACCCGGCAGCACAGAGGTTTTAAGTGGAATGATACACCAGCAGGGAGAAGACAGAAGCCTTGTGAACCGTATACACATGAAGCATTCAAAATTGACTGAAGTTGGTTATTTGCTTCACTAATTAACTGATTCTTCTCCCTTTGCACCAATTTTCCTTTTCCTTTTTTTTTTTTTTTTTGCAGAGCTGGGGAAGGGACCCAGGGCCTTGTGCATGCCAGGCAAGTGCTCCAGCACTGTGCTACATCACACCCCAATATTCCTGCTATCTTTAAAGAGCTCTCTCTACATTCACTTGAATTACACTTTTACATATGCACTGCAATGTGCACTTAATATCACTTCGGAGACACTCAAATCTATCAAGAGCTGGGGGTATAGCTCAGTGGAAGAGTGCCGACCTAGCACACACAAGTGACCAGTAGATTCATATGTTAAGCCACTGGTAACTGATAAATCTATCACGTATGGCACTGCTAACAGTCAGCTGAGTGAGGGTAGCAGATCCTTTAAGAATGAAGGATTTATAAGCCTGCTAATAAGCCACAGGCCTGTGACTAGAGGTTATCTTCCTGTCTGTGGTGACCTCTCCACCTCAACTGTTCTGGTTTTGGCTTCTAAAATTTTTGGTACTGGCAACTCTGGCTTACTATTCAAAGTTCAGAATGGAGGTTTTCAAAATGTGTTCCAAGGAGATGTGGCTGGGTAAGAGGGGAGGCTGAGTGAAAAGAGTCTGTCCCTCCTAAACTCAGTTCTATCAGGGCTGAGTTGCTGTATATACTGGGGTTCTGGGTTAGAATTCATGGGGGGGGGGGAATTGTTTCCTTTAAAACATTTGGATATCACAAGTCTGGATGATGAAAACATTGGTTTGTATAGAGCCAGCACTTTCTGCAGGCTGTATTTCAAACCACTCAGTTTTGTTTTGTTCTAAGCAAGCACTCTACCTCTGAGCTACATCCCCAGCTGGAAAATTACTCAGCTTTATGATTTTTAAATTGGATCTTTTTTTGGTGATAACAAGGATTGAAACCGGGGGCATTCTTGCTCCGAGCTACATCCCTAGCCCTCTTTATTTTTTGTTTTAAAACAGGGTCTCGTTGTTGAGACTGTCCTCCAACTTGCAATCCTAATAATCTCAATCTTCCAAGTACCGCGCCACCATGTCAGGCTAAAATGGATCTTAAATGAACTTAATTTTTATTTCTCCTCTCATCCATACTTTACAGATGCTGAAATGGAATTTTTTTTTTTTTAAGTACTGGGGAGTAAACCTAGGGGCATTCTACCTCTGATCTACACCCCCATCCCTGTTTTTTATTTTGAAACACAGTTTCACTAAGTTGCAGAGGGCCTCGCTAAATTGTTGAGGCTGGCTGCCAATATGTGATCTTTTTGTCTCAGCCTCCCATGAAATGGACTTTTAAGAGTCAGAGTTGGGTGCACCTGTAATCCCAATATTTGGGAGGCTGAGACAGAATACCAGGTTCAGGGCTAACTGTAACAATTTATCAATACTGTTTCAAAGTAAAAAATAAAAAGGGCTGGGGATGTAGCTAGGAAGTAGAATGTCTCTAGGTTCAATCTTCAATACCAAAAAGAAAAAAAAAATTGTCAGTTGGTCACCTTACTCAGTTTAGCTTTGGGAACATTGGAGAATTTGCAAAATAATTACATAGTCCCATGTTTGGATTGTCTTATTTTTCACTAGATGACAATCACATTAGGCATGACTAAAACTGGGAGTGTACAGACTGTTCAATGTGTTAGTAAGATTTTTAAAAGAGCGGTAGGGCTGACAGATGGAAGTAAAAGCCATGTGGCCGCCAAGGTGAAAGCTTTTCTTACAGAAATTGAAAGATTCTTAACAGCCCATTCCTAACGGGAAGGACTTTTCTAGCCTGGGGAGGCCTCCACTTCCTTCATTCCTAAGAGGCAAGTCTGGTCCCGGCTTTGAGTAAATCTTCAAGTCCCTGCTCTCAGTGGAAGGGCAGGGTTCCTTTTAGGCAAGTAGATCAAGGGTCAGGTCGCCTCTTTAGTGATTCGGAATAAGGGCAAACAAGACTGCAAGCTTGGGCATTGTGGAGACCGCAACAGCGACGCAGGGAAGAGCGGGCGAATACTCGCGGTCCCGCGACCCCCGGGCCTGTCAGCTCCTCACCACACATCCACCCCCATTCTTTGGTCTAAACTTACCAGGTGGAAACCACAGCCTCCGGTAAGGAGCAAATAACTGTGTTGGGTCGGGTCGATTTCCGCTGCAGTTCTTAAAGCCGCTGCTGGGAAGAGGCTAAAACCCAGTGGCCGCAGCCGTCGCCACCGCCTCTGTTACTGGGGGGTCTCGCCTCCATCGCTGGCTGCGAGGTCTCTGAGGGCACGTGACCGGAAGTACCTAGGCGGGTCTGCGGGCCACGTGACCCCAAAGCGCGGCCGCCATGACACCTTCCGCTAGTTCACACCCTCCCCCACCGGTTCCCGCCGGTTTCGTTTCCTCTCTCCGATCTCGAACAGTGAAGGGTTCCGGAATCCGATCTGACCCATCCATTTGGCCTAGCGCTCCTCCGGTCTCAGCCAGCAGCGTGTCTTCAGCCTTCGGCAGCCCCCCGACTGCAGGCCGTAGGGAGCGTAAATTGCGACCGCGGCCTGAGGGGGTGGGACCACGCGCTGGGAGGGGCGTAGCCGTCACGTGACAAGGAAGTGCCGTTAACAGCTTTCTCCCCGCGTCCCCGACGCTCCTGGATGACGTAATGAGGGAGGGGCGGAGCGAGCGGGGAGACTGAAACTGGTTCGGCTGTCAAGTGCGTGGTGAGTGGCGGACTGTTGAGAGAACATCTGACCCAATGAGAATCGGGAGTCGTGGGCCTGGATGAGGTGCAGCGGAGCTGAGACCTTCGGGCTGCTGGTTTGTGAGCCTTTTTGATAAGTTGATTACCAGAGCGCCTCTACTCAAGACAGCTGAATACAGTATAAAAGTTACCTCTGCTGAAAGGTAGTGATTCTGCTAAACGAGGGACTTATTGTGTTGAGAGAGACTGTATTTTGTTCGTCCCTGCGTACAAGGCCTAGAACATAGTAGGCACTCCGTATCTTAAATGAATGAATGCAGTGAAAGAATGAGTTGCAATTTCTTTGAGGTGAGAGTTCTCCGGTTATTATTTTTTGGATATAAATAAATATTTTCTTTTTGGAAATAAAATGTTTCTTCCCCTTCGCATTTAATTTTTATTCCCTTCCTTCTTTTGCCTCCACTTCCTCCCACGCACCTAGTGAGCCGAAAGAAAACGCTGTGATTTGCATTTGATGTGTGAGCAAACATTGCGTATCAGGCTTTCACATTGCCATCAAATAATCCGGGGAAATGGAAAGATGTTTAGATCTGGATTTAGGAATGTGTATTGTGTGTAATGTGTATTCTCAGTTTTACCTCTTAAGAGTTATGAACCTTGGTCAAGCCAACCTTTTTTTTTTTTTTGCATTTCGGGGATTGAACCCAGGGGCATTCTACCTCCGAGCTACACTCCCAGCCCTATTTTTAATTCTTTATTTTTTGAAACAGGGGCTCAGTAAATTGCAGAGGGCCTCACTGAGTAGCTGAGGCTGGCCGCGAACCCGTATCCTCCGGTCTCAGCCTCCCAAGTACTGGGATTACAAGTGTATGCCACCACGCCCAGCTCAAGCCATCTTTTTATTTTATTTTCGGTACTGGGGATTGAACTCAGGGGCGTTCTACCTCCGAGCTATACCCCCAGTCCTATATTTTTAATTCTTTATTTTGAAACCGAGTCTCACTAAATTGCGGAGTGCCTCACTAGGTAGCTGAGGTTGGCCGCAAACCCGGATCCTCCGGTCTCAGCCTCCCGAATGCTGGGATTACAAGCGTGCGTGACCACGCCCGGCTCAAGCCATCTTTTTAAAAAGTCGTTTCACTGACTTTGGTAAGCACTTCTCATCACCATCTATGGGCTTAGTTTTTGTTAGGCTAGAGCTGTGACAGATTTCACAGAAGTAATATTTAAACTCGGATTTGCAGAAAGATAGTATTTTGTTAGATGGAGAAGATTCCATGAACAGCAAATATTAAAACACAGAGGCACAACAAGCTTATAGAATGAAAGAGGAACACAAGATAGTCCAATATTGTTAGATAATTGAGAAGATGGGAGACAAAACTGGAAAAAGAAGTAGGGATGAGATAACATTATATAGGAGAGGAAGCTATTGACATTTTCTCTGCCTTTTAGTTACTAAAAGTTACGCATCTGCTTTAAGTCTCCCCTATACAGAAAGTCAAGAAAGAGTTTCTCCTTCTCCACCAGACTTCTTGAGTAATTGGAATGTTGTATCTTTACTTTTTCACCCACCTCTTTTGTCAAGTCCTTATTTTCTAGTGTTTGCCCACAGCACTTAACAAAAATTGTATGACCTCCATACACTAAATTCTTCAGTGCCTTTCTGTTGCCTACCAAATTAACTTTAGGTTCCTTGGTTTGAGATTCAAAATGTTTTGTACCTTGGGCCCAAAAATCTATCCCAGATTTATCTTTCATTATTCCATTGCTTGTATTCTGTGTTTCGACCAGACTATATTTGTATTATCCAAATATATTCTGTGATTTTCTATCTCTATATTGTTGCTTATTGTTTCCCTACCTGCTATCCTTTCCTTTTTCCTTCTGATAAAAGTATACCTGGCACTGATGCTACTTCTCATAGGAAGTTTTCTGTGGTTCCTTTTTTTTTTTGTGGTACTAGGGATTGAACCCAGGGCCATTCTACCTCTTGAGATAGTACACCAGCCCTATTTTTTATTCTTTATTTTGAAACTGGGTTTCACTAAGTTGCAGAGGGCCTCACTAAGTAGCAGTGACTGGCTGTGAACCTGTGGTCCTCCTGTCTCAGCCTCCCAAGTATTGGGATTGCAAGCATGCACCAGCATGCCCGGCCTTCCTGTGGTTCCTTTTAACTCAGTGTGATCTCTCTGTCCTCCTAAGTTCTACAAAAGCAACTTTCTTATGTAGCCCTCATGAGAGCTGTGTGTGTCTGTATGCAGTATTTGTGTTTTTCTCCCTATTTATTATTATATAATTTCTGTAATTATTTTACTTAACTTTTCCCTTCACTGTGTCTGGTATTTTACTAGCTACTTAGTAAAATGAATGAGTGAAAAAAAATAGAGAAGATTCTTGTTAGATCAGGAATTCAAATATTTTAAGTACTAATGTGTGTGTGTGTGTGTGTGTGTGTGTGTGTGTGTGTGTGTGTGTAGTACTGGGGGTTGAACCCAGAGGGATTCTATCTTCCAGCTACACTCCCAGCCCAATTTTTTTTTTATTTCTTATTTGGAAACAGGATCTCACTAGATTGTTGCAAGTCTCACTACTTGCTGAGGCTGTCCTTTAAACTGTGATCCTCATGTGTCAGCCTCCCAAGTACAGGGATTACAAACGTGTGCCACCATGCCCGGCTGAGTCCTAAATTTTTGTTTGTGTGTTTTTGGAACACCATTCTCCTTACAGAGATCATTCCATACTAAGAACAATAAAAACTGTCACAAGGAATGGAGATTTACCTCAGTGATAGAATATTTTGATGTGCAAGGTCCTGGGTGTGATCCTCAGCACTGAAAACAACAACAAACTAACTAACAAACAAAAACTCCCCAAAACCAGGGCTGGGAATGTAACTCAGTGGTGGAGTGCTTGCCTACTGTAGATTAGGCCCAGGGTTTGATCTCTAGCACCATAAAAAACAAAAACAAAAACATAAACTTCTATATCTTTTGTCACTGGAAAGTTAGGACTTTGTGTTGTCCTCTGCTGTATCTCCAGGGCTTAGAATAATGCCTGGTATTTAGGTGGGGCTCAGTACATATTTGTTGAATAAGTGAATAAAAGCATGTGTTTCTGAAAAAAAGTAAAAAACATAGAGTACAAACAATTAAGAGACAAATATAAATAGACAAATATAAATTTTCAGAAATAAATATAAATAGTTATTTCTGAAAATTTTTGTAGCATTTTTTACTTTTTATTCTTAGTTTGGCAAGTAGCAAAAGACTGAGAAAAGTTAACATTAATTGGTTCAATTTTCTTAAAATTACTCCCCCCTCCCCACTGGACATTGGTACCATTTGACAAAAAATGTACACTTGAGAATAGTTGAACAGATAGGAATTCTTGTGTTAGTTTACAAAGTCTTGATAAGGGACTTTGTGAGTACACTATTGCACACAATGGTACCTATCTCTGTTTTTTACTAGCACTTCCAGAGTAGGGCTGGTTGTCTCTTTCCTCTGTTTCCCTTTGCTCCCCGAATATTTGTTAAATGCATGTTGAATGAATGGTAATCTCTTTTTTTTTTTTTTTTTTTTTGCGGTACTGGGGATTGAATTCAGGGGCATTCTACCTCCAAGCTATACCCCTAGCCCTATTTTTTTATTCTTTATTTTGAAACAGGGTCTCACTAAGTTGCAGAGTGCCTCATTAGGTAGCTAGGCTGGCCGCGAACCCGAATCCTCCAGTCTCAGCCTTCCAAATGCTGGGATTACAAGCGTGTGCCACCACGCCCAGCTGGTGATCTTATTAAATTATATTTTTGCAGGTTTTATTCTTGTGTTTCCCTTTGTTCCCTGCATATTTGTTAAATGTATGTTGAATGAATGGTGATCTTCTTAAATTATATTTTTGCAGGTTTTATTCTGCTTCTCACTAAGCAAGTTTCACCGTTTTGACTAGATGACTTTTGTGCCAGTGATACCAGAATCCTACAGCCATGTTCTTGCTGAGTTTGAGTCCCTGGATCCATTACTCTCAACATTGCGGCTAGATTCTAGTCGTCTAAAGGTGAACTTGTTGATCCTTGTATTAGTTTCATTTTCATATTCATGTTTTTATTTGCTCTCTGTTACATTTGCCCTTTCTTTTTATGTTTTCATCTGTTACTCTCATACCTTACATAAAAGTAGCATATTCATTGCACTTTCATACTTTATTTTTTGAGCTGCTGTTTGAATTTTTTTTCCAACCCTAGAAACCATGACACTGATTACTTAATTTTTCTCCTCTTAGTAATCTTGCTTTCTTCTCTCAGAAAGTAATTATTTTATTATAACTAAAATTGTATAAATGAGTATACTCTCATTACATTTTTTTTAGTGTGTGTGTGTGTGTGTGTGTGTGTGTGTGTGTGTGTGTGTGTGTGTTACCAGGGATTGAACCCTGGAAGGGGCATTCTAACCCCAAGCTATACTCCAGCCCAATTTTATTCTTTATTTTGAAACAGGTTCTCACTAAGTTGTAGAGGGCCTCACAAGTTGCTGAGGCTGCCTGCAAACCTGTGATTCTCCTGTCTCAGCCTTCTAAGTACTAGGATTACAAGTGTGCACCTCCACACCCAGCTTCCCTCATTACATTTTGAGCAACATGAACCACTGAAGTTATTCCAAAACAGGGAGTTGATGTAATCTCTGTTTTAGGGAACAAAGCAAAAGTTAGGTAGCTCTGTGGGAAGTATGTCTTTCCTCAAATCCTAAACTCTTTTGATTAAACCCAGGAACGACACGGTGAAGAACAAAGTCTCAAAACCAATTCTAAAATAACTTTATTCTTACACTTTTGCTACTACCACAAAGCACATTTCTAGCCTCTGAGGGAAAAAAGGACAATGGTAAGTAGCAGGCAAAGTAATATGAGCAACAACTGTAAGGGACAATTCAGTTGAAGTATTTTTCAGTTGCAGGCTTACAGAATACCTTATAAATAGTGGCTTACACAATGAAGATGTTTATAATCTCATTGGAGGCTAGTGTTGCTGGGTTTCAAATAGTGGTCTAATAATGTCACTAAGGACACAGGCTCTTCATCTTTCCACTCCTACCATCATCGATACATTGGCTTTTAGGCACAGTTGCAATATATGTATTTTCCCTGCAGTCTTAATGCCTCCCTTAGCATTCTCAAACGAGAATGAGGGGGCCAAGTTTTCTTCAGACTCTGCCTCTCATCTGGGAAGGTAAAGCTTCCCAAGAAGCCCAAGCAGATGTAGTCTTACTAGCTATATTTGAGTCACATGTCTTTCCCCAGAAGCAAGGGAAACTAGGAAAGTGAATATTTAGGTTTTTCAGCTTCTGTGGTGGAAAGCAACAAAGTTGAAGAGGGTTGAGAACGTCTCTTAGTCAACCGGTAAGTTTTGCTACAGGGTATTGGGCACAGCATGACCACTGCTTTCTCTGGTAGATCAAGAGAAAAATCAGTAGGTTGAGGCTGTGGAGACATGGCAGTATAGTGACCTATGTCTGTGTCTTCCTCGGTCTCACTTGTGTAAAGACTATGGTGTTTTGTAATGATTATACAGACCAGAATTTTTTTTTTTTTTGCGGTACTAGGGATTGAACTCAGGGGCATTCTACCTCCAACCTACACCCCCAGCCCTATTTTTTATTTTGAAACCGAGTCTCACTAAGTTGCGGAGTGCCTCACTAGGTAGCTGAGGCTGGCCGCGAACCCGGATCCTCCGGTCTCAGCCTCCCGAATGCTGGGATTACAAGCGTGTGCCACCACACCCGGCACAGACCAGAAATGTTTTAAGTGATAAAGTGGTTGCTTTATCCCCTAGTAACTTACCTGGTCTTCCTCCCTTGCAGTCAGCACTGAAAAGACCTACCCAAATTATACAAAATATGAATGGTCTAAACCAAGGAAAGATTACTCATTTAAACAATTGAGCCTATTCAGCCTTTTTGAAATTCAATTGAAAGTTTAATTCAAAATGTTCTTTGGTACTTTCCAATATTCTAGATTAGAGAGGGAGTGCCATTGTATTGTGTCCATCTGGGCAGAGAGTGGAATGAGGAGAGAAACCTGAGCACAAATCCTCAGTATTCATTTCCAGTGGGTATTTTATTTAGTTAAGTGGCTGTGAGTATCTCATGTGTGTCTATTTTTTCATTATTTTAGTGCACAAGCCTAGCTGTATCTCGGAAATGGTTGGCTTTGGGCAGCTCAGGAGGAGGACTCAATCTCATTCAGAAAGATGGCTGGAAGCACAGGCTTTTTCTTTCACACCAGGTAAGATCAAGGGTAGCCTATCACACATAATTTGGAATATCTTTCATAAATGTGAGTTTCTAGCTGGGCGTGGTGTCACACGCTTGTAATCCCAGTACTTGGGAGGCTGAGACAGGAGGATCACAGGTTCGTGACCAGCCTCTGCAACTTAGTGAGACTCTGTTCAAGCTAAAAAATAAAATAAGGCTTGAGGTGGAGCTCAGAGGTAGAATGTCCCTGTGTTCAATTCCTAGCACAAAAAAAAAAAAAAAAAGGGAATTTCTCCAATTAATCATTTACAATGCAAAACCTCTTTTTTTCCCCCCTCCTCTCTCCTAACTGGGAATTGAACCCAGGGGCATTCTACCTCTGAGCTACACCTCCAGACCTATATTTTTTTTATTCTTTATTTTCAAACAGGGTCTCACTAAGTTGTGGAAGGCCTCACTAAGTAGCTGAGACTGGCCACAAACCTGCGGTCCTCCTGTCTCAGCCTCCTAAGTACTGGGATTATTAGCATGCACCACCATGCCTAGCTAAAACCTCATTTTTTTTTTTTTTTGCGGTATTGGGGATTGAACTCAGGGGCATTCTACCTCTGAGCTATACCCCCAGCCCTATTTTTTATTCTTTATTTTGAAACTGAGTCTCACTAAGTTGCGGAGGGCCTCACTAGGTAGCTGAGGCTGGCCGCGAACCCGGATCCTCTGGTCTCAGCCTCCCAAATGCTGGGATTACAAGCGTGCGTCACCACGCCCGGCTCTAAAACCTCATATTTAAGAAAGATTTTTCCCCCCTGTGCCCTAGGAAGGTGCAATTTCTCAGATTGCCTGTTGTCTACATGATGATGATTATGTTGCTGTAGCTACCAGGTAAGAAACTGTTTTAAAACTATTTGATCTTTTCCAAATGCATCTTAAACTGACAAGTGTTTGTTAGGTCACCAGCCATCTCAGTATTACTATCTCAGTGTTAAAATTCAAAGTCCTGTGTCCTAGGAAACCTCTCAGTACCCAGCCATCCAGGATGGACAGTTGGTTACTGTAGTATTTGTGAAAAAATGCTACTTTGAGGCAACAGCATTTCAAAGGCCTTAAAAAAGCAAGGAAACAGAGATAATTTAGAACATTTAAGTTCTCTTGTTTTGCTGGACTAAAATAAGGAAATGAATACCTTGACGTTTTACTTCCTTTTTTCTGAAGACCAAGAGTTTGCATATGTACTTAGTATAGTGGATACTATAATACAGTCAAATTCTGTCTTTTTCACCATGGCCAAAATTTGTTTCTGTTGACAATTCTTTCAGTCAAGGTCTTGTAGTTGTTTGGGAATTAAATCAAGAACGTCGTGGAAAACCAGAACGAATTTATGTGTCTTCAGAGCACAAAGGCCGAAAAGTTACAGCTCTCTGTTGGGATACAGCTGTTCTTAGAGTTTTTGTAGGTGATCATGTGGGAAAAGTTTCTGCCATCAAACTCAACACATCTAAGCAAGCAAAGGTGAGAACTGCTCCAGTTGTTTTTATATGTGATGAGATATGGGGTATAGGGTGTTGTATTATAGAACTTTGAATTAAAGGGTGCAATTTTTTTTTTTTTTTTTTTTTGTGGTACTGGGGATTGAACTCAGAGGCATTCTACCTCTGAGCTATACCCCCAGCCCTATTTTTTTTTATTCTTTATTTTGAAACTGGGTCTCACTAAGTTGTGGAGTGCCTCACTAGGTAGCTGAGGCTGGGTGCAAACCTGGATCCTCCAGTCTCAGCCTCTCAAATGCTGGGGTTATAAGTGTGCACCACCATGCCCTGCTAAAGGGTGCAATTTTATCAACTATATTTATTGGAATACTGATCTAAAGCTGAGATTTGTTTATAGTACATACAATTGCCTATTTTAGTTTACTACTGTTACAGAATGGCTTCTGTGAACTAACGTCAATAATTTTCATATTGAACCAATTCAGGGCCAGTGCACAGTAACTTAGCGAGTTTCAAAATAATAAATAAAAAAGGGCTGGGGATGTAGCTCAGTCCGAGTACCACACACAAAAAATTGCATTTTGTCTGTTGTAGTACTCCCTAATTCATGTGTATGGCTCATTTAAATAAAGTATTCTTTAGTACTAAGCTATTAAGAAACAAAAGATGTGTATACTAGTTGGGTGAATAAAATGGCAAATATAGAAATGGCACCAGCAAACCGGGCATGATGGCACACGCTTGTAATCCCAGAATTTGGGAGGCTGAGACGAGGATCCGGGTTTGCGGCCAGCCTCAACTACTTATGAGGCCCTCTGCAACTTAGTGAGACCCTGTTTCAAAATAAAGAATAAAAAATAGGACTGGGGGTATAGCTTGGAGGTAGAATGCCCCTGGGTTCAGTCCCCAGTACCTAAAAAAAAAAAAATGGCGCGAGCACCATTGTCCAGGCTTCTATTTCCCTGACCCCTGTGTAGAACAAAGCAGTACTGGGGATTAAACCTAGGGCATTGGACATGCTAAGCAGGCATTCTATCATTGAGCTACGTCCCAGGCCTCAAAGTTATTTTTTGATTCCTCATATATATATATTTTTTGTTTTTTGTTTTTTTTGCGGTACTGGGGATTGAACTCAGGGGCGTTCTACCTCCGAGCTATACCTCCAGCCCTATTTTTTAATTCTTTATTTTGAAACCTAGTCTAAGTTGCGGAGTGCCTCATTAGGTAGCTGAGGCTGGCCTCGAACCCGGATCCTCCGGTCTCAGCCTCCCGAATGCTGGGATTACAAGCGTGCGCCACCATGCCTGGCTGATTCTTCATATATTTTTGATCCAAAATACAATTGGAACCCTTCACATAATATAGATTTTATTACATATTTCAAAACTTGCTTCATCTTTTTTATTTTAACCTCTAAGATTGGAAAATCACAAATGAGCCTTAAGAATTTTCTGAGCTAGGTGTAGTGGCACACACCTGTAATCCCAGTACTTGGGAGGCTGAGGATCACAGGGTCAAGACCAGCCTAAGCAACTTAGTGAGGCTCTCAGCAACCTAGCGAGATCCTGTTTTGAAACAAAAACCAGAAAGGGCTGGGAATATAGTTCAGAGATAAAATCCCCCTGGGTTCAACCTCCAGTTCCTCCCCCCCAAAATTTTCTGCAGTTATGTATCAAATTATTTCATAAACTTTCAAATGAATTGAACTTTTATATCCTTATGGACAAATTAAATTTTGGTATATTTCAAAATTTTATTTTACTATTCAAGTTATTTTTATTTCAAAGGTGAAGAGGAGGATATTTTGTGTATATGTTATAATGAAATAAACTTTATTTCCTTCTCGCATCCCTTTTAGGCAGCTGCTGCCTTTGTGATGTTTCCTGTTCAGACAATAACCACAGTTGACTCTCATGTTGTCCAGTTAGATTACTTGGATGGAAGACTACTTATATCTTCACTTACTCGATCCTTCTTGTGTGACACTGAGAGGTATATTGACCAACCATGAGTTATCAGATATACAGAGTTTTAGAACTGGAAGTCTAGCTGGGTGTGGTGGCGCACACTTGTAATCCCAGTACTTGGGAGGCTGAGACCGGAGGATCCGGGTTCGTGGCCAGCCTCAGCTACCTAGTGAGGCCCTCTGCAACTTAGTGAGACCCTGTTTCAAAATAAAGACTAAAAAGCCGGGCGTGGTGGCGCACGCTTGTAATCCCAGCATTCGGGAGGCTGAGACCGGAGGATCCAGGTTCGCGGCCAGCCTCAGCTACCTAGTGAGGCACTCCGCAACTTAGTGAGACTCGGTTTCAAAATAAAGAATAAAAAAAAAATAGGGCTGGGGGTATAGCTCAGAGGTAGAATGCCCCTGAGTTCAACCCCCAG
>PVLC010040784.1:0-14107 GCA_004027655.1 Graphiurus murinus
ACCTACTGAAGAACAGCCTGATTATTTCCAATTTTTGACAATAATAAATAAAGCTGTTCTAAAGATCTTTGTGCAGTTTGGGTAAGTACTAAAGACAGAAAATGCTGAATTAATCTGTAAGAACATGTTTAGTTTTATAGGAAACTGCCAGTCTTCCAAAACAGCAGTACAATTTGCATGTTCATCAGCAATGAATGAGTGTCTGTTGTTCCACATCCTTGCTAACATTTGGTTTTGTCAGTGTTTGGGATTTTGGCCTTTACAGTAGGTATATATTAATATGTTATTGGTTTTTTAATTTATAACTCCCTCATGACAGACACATGATGTCAAAAATATTTTCACCAGCTTACCTGCCATTTTTGAAGGGACACCTGTTCAGATATTTTGCCTATTTTTAAATCAGGTTGTCCATTTACTTCTTATTGAGTCTTAAGAGATGTTTGAATCTTAAGAGATATAAACAGACTGGACTTCAGGTGACTTGCCAATCAGTGTTCTCTCTCAAACTCATTGGACCCTAACTGAATGACTTTCAGGCTTCACTATCTCATCTATAAAATAATATTAATATGATGAATGGTAAGCCACTTCTATCTCCAATATTAAACAATCTTATGGATCTATATAATACTCCTATCCTAACCATGCCAATTTATCAGAATGATCAAGAGAAAGAATTATGTGTCAAAAATCTGAGTCTAAATCAAATACTTCATTTTAGGAAGTTGTATCATTTGGGAAGTTGTATCTTTGTATCAAATACTTCATTTTAGGAAGTTGTATCTTTTGTATATTTGAGTAAATCAAATATCTTCATTTTAGGAAGTTGTATCTTTATATATATATATTCTACATTTAATTTATTTTTATTACATATTCCTCCTATGAAATAAAATAATTGTCAAAGAAAAATCATGCCTATGTTGGGTAGTTTCTGTCACTGTGGCAAAAATACCCAAGATGATCAACTTAAAAGGAAGAGAGGTTCATTTTGGCTCATGGTGTCAGAAGTTTTGGTCCATGGTTGGTTGGTCTGTTGCTTTGAGGTCTGTGGAGAGGCAGTGCACCATCACAGGAGCATGTGGCAGAGGAAGCTGCGCACCTCACAGTGGCTGGAAAGGAAAGAGAAGAGGAGGAAAGGGTTGGGGTCCCAATATCGAACTATGCTCCACTTCTTAAAGGTTTTGTTACTGACCAATAGTGCAGGAACCAGCAACCAAGCCTTTAATATGTGAGCTGTCTAGGGGACATTTAACATCCAAACCATTGCACCAGAGCACCTAAGATTATTGGTTACAATGTGTGGTATCAATTCGTTTTTAAATTTCCTTTGGGGAGGACATTTGTGGTTTTTAGAAAAGTCAGATTTTCTCTATCTCAAGCTCTCTGTTTCTACTTACTGACCTTTACTGATTTCACCTTGGAGACTTAGATATAGAGAGATGGTTTGCTTTTTCTTTTCTTTTCATTTTTTTTTAAATTCTTGTGGTTCTGGGGACTGAACACAGGGACATTCCTCATTTGAACTATACCCCCAGTCCTTTTTATATTTTGTTCTAAAACAAGGTCTGGCTAGGTTGCTGAGATTCTCACTAAGTTGCTGAGACTAGCCTTGAACCTGTGATCCTCCTGTCTCAGATGCCCAAGTACTAGGATTACAGGCAAATGCCACCAGCTCACTCACTTTTTTTCACTTTTTATTTTCATTAAAAAATTTAATTTCTTTTCCTGCAGCTATAGACAATATTTCTTTTCTGAATTCACTCTAAATCCATTCAATTATATGTTCTTTGTATTTTTTACCACTTACACTGACCTCTAAGTTGTAAATATATAGTATAAATGTATATCATGTTAATCAATTGAATATGGCCTTTTTAACTCAACCTAAAATATTAGACACCAAAATTTTGTCAGAAAGTTTATTTTTTTCTTATAGGGTAATTAGTACATTTGTTTCATCTGGCAATGCCTTTTTTCCAGAAATAAGAGGACTGCATGTGTCATATTTGAAATTAAATTGAGAAATGCTTTAGTATTTTTCTATTAAAATGATGTTATTTTAATAGAAAAATAATAATATTCAAAATATTTATGAATTTGTAAATCTTCTTTTTAAAAAGTAAATTAATTACTCAGTATTGACTTACTATCATAATTAACTGTACAATAAATAATTTAAAGAAACTTAATTACCTTGAAAAGAGTTTGAATATTTGATTAAAATTTATAGGCAATAATTACTGTGATTTGTTTTATGAGATTTTGATCTATTTTGTAGAAGTAACAAGAATGAGCCAAATTTTATCATATAATCATTCTAGTCCCAGAAAACAGTCTATGAGGTTTAGGAGAAATATGCTTCCCTTCAGATTAGAGTACTACTTAATAAACTGCCACTTCAATGTGCTAAATGATGCCCCAATGGACTAAAGGGAAGGCTTGCTCCAGAAACTCTAATTTGTATTGTGGGAGCAGTTTACTCACCTGACAAATGCTGACTTGATGCATCAAATTCTGAAATGCCAGCACATTCATGCAAATATAATTGATAGTAAATGAGTGCTGCAAAAGACTTTTTTTTTTTCTTACTTTCTTTACTTCGAAATATGAGGTCTCCAATTCACTAGCATATGATTTTGCAAAGCAGACACCTTATTAGGGCATGGGGACCTCATGTGACATTATAACTCAGCAGCTCTATTCAGGTTTTATTATGTGATAAGATTCAAATCTTTTTCCAAATCAGCTCAGGTGTTTCCACTTAAGACAAATTAAGTTTCCAGCAAGCCATTCTCTTTTCTTCTAGGCAGTCTTGCTATTATAAAAATCTTTTATATAACTTTTGGATGATAAATATTTTACAAAATAGTGAAAACATTATAGATTAGCAGAGTAATATCAAGTTCTATGAAACATTCTTAGAACATATTTTATTTTTAAAAAGACCTTTAGAAATTATTTTCAACTTCACCAAAACGGCGACAAGAGCTGGATCATTAACACTGTTCCAGCTCTCTGGAGAAGTGCCATTAGTATCAATTTTCTAATGTGCCTGATAAGGTATTTTATTGTAATATTAAATATACTCTCTGACACATTCTTTCGGGACTATTTTAGAAAATGTAAATGACAGCATTCAGTGAAAGGTAAAATAGGTAGCTCAGGTCAAGGCTGTTCCGAAGTTTGGACTGGTCCAAGGGGACAATTGAACAGGAATTGAACAGAAATTGTGCTATTTGAATGGTGATGAAAGGAGTAGTGGGAAAGGTAGATAATAGATTCCCTTTGCTTACATTTAACCTTGATCTAAACCCTGTTTTTTATAAGTTTAACGATAGCTTCTCAAAATTTCTTTATATTCAGCATACTATGCAATTTCTAGCGATCAGCTGAATCATAGAATTTTAAAGTTATAATGGAATTTATAAGTCATCTAGTTATAATCCCTTCTAATTAAGGGTGAAGAAACTAAATCACAGACAAGAAAGGAATCTGGTAAAATACTATACAGTTAGATAATAGCAGATGCAGATTAAAGCCAAGAAACTTTTTCTTCCTTAAGCCAAACTATCTTTTAAAATAATCAAAATAGCTTAAATATTAACATAAAATATTTTAAAATGTGATGAAAAATGAAGACAGAAATCTTTATCTTTTAATAGAAAAGATACCTTAATTTTTATTTGATAAATCTGGAAACCTTATTCAAAGGGCACTTGGAAGGTGTTGTTACCAGCTTTTTCTGCTTTCTTTAGCACTGCTTTTGGAAATAATGTACTTCTGAAATATTGTGAGATTTATTTTATTTATTTATTTTTAGTACTGGGTATGGAACCCAGGGACATTCTACCTCTGAGCTGCACCCTCAGCCCTACTTTTTATTCTTTATTTTGAAACAGGGTCTCATTAAGTTGTAGAGGGCCTCACTAAGCAGCTGAGGCTGGTTGTGAAACCAGATCCTCTGTCTCAGCCTCCTAAAAAATGGGATTACAAGAGTGGGCCACCATGCCCAGCTTGAGATTTAAATATTTTTGTCAAACTTCATTTAATGAAAATAATATTTTGAAATTAAAAACTAACACTACTACTTTAGAGAACATCAAGATTCTAGTTACCCTGTGGGATTTCACCATTCAATGACAAAAATAAATAAATAAAAAATCAACTCTACATACAACACAGAATAGGATGTAGAGGAGATATTCTCTAGAGGGGGTGGGAGGAAATCCCTCTGCCTGTTCTCTGAATTGCAAGAAAAAGTGAATTAAATGAGGGAAGCAGGAAGCTCTAAACACATGTTTGGATTTCTACTTTTTAAACCTGAATGCAAGGAAGATTTACAATCAATCTGCCTTTTTATTGATCTCTCTGTCATCTTTTGGTGACCTGAGTAGAAACTAAGACAGGGGGTGACCACATGCCATCCTGAGTGTGAATAACACAGCAATAACAGTTACTAAATAACCCATACTCAGGAGAATACTAGTCATAAAACAAATGACAGCTATATTTTTAAAAAGTGACTATGGAATCTTTAAAAATAGTCTAAAAATTAGTAAGTGGGCCTAAGAATGGCACCAATGTAATTGAAGAACAGATTACTGTGTGTGTTGATTAAGTGAAAGGATTCTGTTAGGAAGGCTGCCAAAGGAATGAAGAGATTCCTTCTCTTCTAATACTTTGGCAGGTTAGATATTCTGAAAGGACTTCTCATTTTTAAACATGTAGATGAAAAAAAAATTGCCACAACATTAAAGTTAACATGTTGGTGTGCTTCCAAAAAGATAATAAAATTACTAATAAGGGAAATAATAAAAAGATTATTACGATAATAGAAGAGTAGTTGAAAAATAAAGCTGGGGGTTCCCTGTAATATATCAGAGGATACAGAGCCTTTGAAATTAACATTTGTATCCTGGGCAATAACAGAAGAGGCTTTGAGTTTGTTCAAAGGAAGGGAGCTGAACCTGGCGTACATGCTAAATCTGGAACACAAAAGGCAGCTATACCTTAGAGTAATGTAGAAACAAACACACACACATAAACAAATAACACTGCCTGATAAACAAGGGAAATGCTGAGGAAAATCTGTCTCTCCATGCAGTTTCTATATGGAATATGAAAAATAATTGTTTATCTTGGGAATTTGAAGGACTGAGCTTGAGCTTACACTAGAATATTTTTTTTTCTTATTTTACATTACTCATGCAGCCAAAGGAACAACACATTGAGAAATTAACAATTTTTTTTTCAAAATTGGAGGGACCACTTGGGAATTTGGTAAAAGTAAATTCAAATACTTTTCAAGTAGTATTTTCATTCTAGATCTCTCAAAGTCCTTTGCCATCTACTCCTCTGATAGAAGACTAATATCTAAAATATACAAAAACCTCAAGAAACTCACCTTCAAGAAAAACAAATAACCCAATAAAAAATTGGGCAAGTGAACCAGACATTTCAAAACAGAAGAACTACAAATGGCCAGTAAATATATTAAAAATGTTCAACATTATTAACAGTCAGAGACATGAAAATCAAAACTACTCTGAGATTTCACCTAACCACAACTAGATTGGCAATCATTAAAAACACAAACAATTATAAATGCTGACGAAGATATGAAGTAGGGACTACGCTATGCTGTTGGTGGGATTGCAAATTATTGCAAACACTTTGTAAAATAATGTGGAGGATCCTCAGAAAAATGGGAATGAACTTACTATATAAACCAGCTATACCACTCTTGGGAATCTATCCAAAAGAACTGAAATCAGACTACCATACTAATGCATGCATATTTATGTTTACAGCAGCACAATTCATAATAGCCAAACTATGGAACCAAACGAAATGTCCATGCACAAATGAATGGATTAAATTTATGGGATATATATACAATGGAATTTCTACTCAGTCATAAAGAATAAAATTATGTCATTTGCAGGGAAATGGATGGAACTGGAGAACATTATGATAAATGAGATTTGTCAGTCACAAAAAATGAAGAGTCAGAAGTTCTTTCTTATATTCAGAAGCTAGGGAGAAATTGGGATACAGGAAGAACTCCAGACAAAGGAGGAGAAATCTTAGTACAGTGAAGGAATAGACCTAACTGAGGAAAATGAGAGAGGGGAGGAAGACTTGAAGAGGGAAACACCTTAATGAACACGATGTATAGACACAAACTTATCAAAGCCAATCACTGTGCTGAAGGTGGGGATGGAAAAGGAGTGGGATGGGAACTGGGAGAGCACTCAATGAGTGCTGTGTGCATGTATGCCTCTATCACCTTGAACTTCAGCAAGATGTATGATTACAATACACCAAAAAAAAAAAAATTCTCCAAAATTGAGTTTAATCAAATATGAGCTCCTAACAAAACCTTAACTAAACCCAGAAAGAAATTGCCAACACGAGAAGACAATAAGTAATAGATTAACTTTACAAAGACTTCAGAATTGCAAAGACAATTCGCAGAACATAAAATAGTATGCATGAAACAAAAAATAAAGTTTGTTTATAATTTGTAATCTCCATTATATGGGTTTATGGTCCAGAATCACATATATGTATTGCCTCGGAAATGTTAGTTCAGAATTTAATTTACTATATGTTAGTATTGCCCTAGTAGCTTGATAGATATGAAAATAAATCCTCGAAAAAATTAACTTTCCAATACAAGTTACAACATTCCTTCTGATAAAGTTAGCAAGAGACATGTACTCCTAGTCAAAATGACCCATATATGCATATATACAAGCATGAACACATACACATGTACACGTACACACACACACACACTCAAAATTACACAAACACAAGGAAATTAAGCATCATGAATGAGAATCAATATAAAAACAATTCAGTATAGTCTTTTTTCCTAAGATTTCAAATAAAGAAATTATCAAGGGCACAATAAAATCAATATTTTTTAAATAGCAAAGAAGAAAATGATAAAGGTAAAAACACGGTTTTAAAAGAAAAAATCTAGTAGAACTTAAAAAAGACAGAAAGTAATATTTCTAAAACTTTAATATATAATTATTAATTCATCCATGAAATTCTTAGTGAAAATATAATGTCGTATATCTTCTCACATCATGGAAACAAATATGAACCAAATAGACAAGATTCTAATTTATTTGTTGATTATGTTCCAGTGCATATTTGGGAAGGGGTAAAATAAAGCAAAACAAAACAAAGCAAAAGTTAATTAAAATAATATTGGAAGGGAATAATTCTCATGGTAAAAAATAAATGGAAGAGTGACAGCAAATAATTCTTAGGGAGATAGGAAATGCATCTATAAGTAGGATGTATAGGAAAAACTTTAAAAATAACAACATTTGAGAAAGGCATGAAAAAGGCAAAAAGAAGGGAACAAGATATGAAGACATAGATCAGAAAGCCCAATAAAAACTGCAGCATCTTTTTGTACAGGCCTGGGAGCTAAGCAGCATTTTTTCTTTCTTTTTTATTTTTTATTTATTTATTTTTTTGTGATACTAGGGATTGAACCCAGGGCATTCCACCTCTGAGCTACACACCCCCAGCCCCATTTTTTATTCTTTATTTTGAAACAGGGTCTCACTAAGTTGCAGAGGGCCTCACTAAGTAGCTGAGGCTGGCCGCAAACCTGCTAGCCTCCTGTCTCAGGCTTCCAGGTACCAGGATTACAAGTGTGCGCCACCACGCCCAGCAGCATTTTTCTTTTTATATTTTTTGTTTAAGTTTATAAAAATCAAACCAAAATAACTTGTAGTAAAGAACTAGAGATGATTGGGACAGCTGAAGATATGTATTATCTGATTCTTTAAATTTTAAAGTATACTGACTCCTGACTAGAGAAAAAACATTTTGATGAGAGGAAAAACAAAGGAAAAAAGGCATCAGAAAAATTAATCATCTCATTACAAATAATGAAATTGGGGCCACTTCTCACATTGTAAAAAGAAATCAATTTCTAATGAGTTAAGTAATCAAACGTGAAAGGTAAAATTTTAAGACTTCTAAAATAGAATGAAGGAAAATGTATTCATTATTTCAGGATAGAAAGGATTTCTTAATCAAAAGCAAAAAGTACCAACCACAAGAGAAAATATTCATAGGAGTACACTAAAATTAAGAACTCAATCTATCAAACTCTGAAAAAGAAAAGGCGAAAAAATAGGTAGAGATATTTATAGCACATTTTAAAGAACTAATGATTAGTATATTGGATTTATTAAGAATTTATAACAACTCATAAGAGTAAGACAAGAAACCTTGAATAAATGAAGAAAAGTCATAAACAGGCATTTGTTTGGAGGAGGAAACAAGATTCACATTTAAAGGCCTGGAAAGATATTTATTCTCATCAATAATAAAAGAAGTAAAATGAACTCCACTACAAGGTAGTATTCTCAAGTTAGTTTGACAGAAATTAAGAATTTTTGGTTGAGGATGCGAATTAATGGGGAAACCATACACTGGTGTTTATTAAAAGTATAAATATAAATATTTTCAAAATCTATTTGGCTCTTGTTTATAAAATCAAACAACTGTATAAGCTACAGCACTGATATTAGATTCCTGAATATGTCTTAGCTTATTTTCTCTGTAAGCAGACTCTTAGTCAACAAAAATAAATATATGCAAGTAATTTATGTTAAGAATTGATCCCAGGAAACACTAGTAAGGCAGTGGGAAAGTGAGACAAAGATGGGAAGAGAGCCAGGACAAGGAGGTGGTAGAGCAAGTTACCGCTGTAGGCAACTGAAACATTTTCGTCCTGGTAAACTCTGTGAGGCTTTAGGGTCATCCCACCTGGGTGGGGTGCATGTGAACCAACAGGTGTTGTTTATACTGGGACTTCTCTCAGTCATGGAGTTCTCCCCAGCATCACCAATTGCCCCAAATTTCTGATCTGCTGAGAGGCAGAGTCTGCTTCAAAAGCCAGAGAAGCTAGGAGTGTGGTACATACCTGTAATCTCAGTAGTTCAGAGACTGAAACAGGAAGATCACAGATTCGAGGCCAGCCTCAGCAACCTAATTGTTTTCATCATATTCATTTCAGTTTGTTATAACTTTTTTTTTTCTTTTATGGTGCTGTGGATTGAACCCAGAGACATGCTACCTGACTTACACTCCCAGCCCTATTTTTATTTTTCATTTTGAAACAAGGTCTCACTAAGTTGTGGAGGGCCTAAGTTGCTGAGGCTGGTCACAAACCTACAATCCTCCTGTTTCAACCTTCCAACTATTGGGATTACAAGCACGTGCCATCATGCCCAGCTTGCCATGACTTTTTGACATAGGACATTAGTGTAATATGTACCTGGTGAAGATCCTTCAGAGCTAAGTCATTCTGTGATATGAAATGCCACATAAGAAAAAATGACTTCAAAGCTGAACTGAAAGTCCATATGGAGGTCATGTCAGGATTCTCCACTAAAATAAGTCTCCACCTCAGCAAGCTTGGAGATTGTTTGGAGAGGGACTTGCCTTCCCTGGAGATAATTTATCTCTTCAGGTGTCTTCTCTAAAAGTCAATACCTTTTTAGTTCCTTTTCTTGCTCTCAGAACTGGGTGGGACTCTTCAGATTGTTCAGGAGGTTTAGGGAGACTGGTCATCATTTCTGCATGTACATGACAAATGTCTAATTTTTACTTTTAGAAAAATTTGGAAATGTTGTTTTGTTCTCCTCAGTCATAATGGGATGCTGACACGATTTTTGTAAATTTAGAATATCTCCCAGTACAGCAAACAAAATTTATTTTGAGAATTAAAGTGTAATAATTAATTAATTACGTTAATTAATTAATTTTGCAGTGCCAGAAATTGAACCCAAGGTCTTTGTCCATGCTAGGCAAGCACTTTACCACTGAGCTACATCGTTAGCACCCCCCTGCTTTTCTTTATATTTTATTTTAAGGTAGGGTCTTGCTAAGTTGCCCAGGCTGGTCTGGAATTTGGGATTCTCCTGTTTCAGCCCTCGAATAGCTGGGATTACAAGCATACACCACTACACCCAGCTTATTTTTTTAAATGAGAACATTTAAGTAGGGAAGCCTTATACTTCTAGCCTCTCAAGAAAATTAGTTTTAGCTGGGCATGGTGGCGCACGCTTGTAATCCCAGCATTTGGGAGGCTGAGACCCAAGAATCCACGTTCCTGGCCAGCCTCAGCGACCTAGTGAGGCACTCCACAACTTAGCAAGACCCTGTTTCAAAATAAAGAATAAAAAATAGGGCTGGGGGTATAGCTTGGAGGTAGAATGCCCCTGAGTTCAAGCCCCAGTACCAAAAAAAAAAAAAAAAAAAATTAGTTTTGCTTTGCTCCTTAGCTACTGTTCTGTCGTTTCCTAAGCAGATGAAGATTTTCATTGAATGTTTTATTTTACTATTTATCATAGAGGTTACCAGAATATTAAAATTATGAGTTTCCATCTCTAATTTTCCCATATCTGAACATATCAAAACTACTCAATTTTGAACAACCATAAAGTCAAATAACTATTATGATTTGTGAATAATTTGAAAACTCTAGGAAATGTTAGTCTTCCATTTCCACAACATATATTTTGAGATGAAAAAGATCTTAAATAAATGTAATACTAAAGTCTACTTTTTATGTTTTTTCCTGGTATAGATGAATTCCTTAGCAGACGGTATATCTAATAGTTAGTAACATAAAATGAAATAACCTGTTTCCTTTTATATGATTTCCAATTATAACTCAGAATATTCTTTGGAATCATTATATTCTATAATCCTGCCAATTTGCATTATTTACAGTTTTATTTTCCTTTTGGAAGACACAATTCTTTACAAATTCACACTTCATTTTTTTTGTTTGTAGAAAACAACCATACTGCCAGTAGTATTTTCTGAATTTCTTCTGTAAACTGCTACCTAAATATTGGCATGGCCAAATGTGCATGGCTTTGGGCAAAGTCAAGCAGCACAATGCACATAGCCTAGTACAAAGCTACACTGATATTGTATTTATTTTTATGTACTTATAAGTTGCTGAAATGGCCACTTATTGGTAAAAAAAATTCTCCAGCTCTTATATATGCATTCAAATAAATTATTTATATCTATTGTAGTTTGATATGAATAAAGATAATAGAAATATTAGATTTAATTTGTCAAGAACAATCCAATTAAAACTGTCAGAATTGTAATTATAATTTATATAATGCAATATCATAACTAAATGAGTCTAATATACTTCTCAACATTACATATGTTAAAATGAATATTTCTTTTTCATGATAACACTGTTATAACCAAGCCATGTTGATTTAATGAGTACTAAATAGCATTATTAATTTAGTACTGATACACACACATATAAAAATATATCAATTTCTGCAGTTTAAATTAAAATCTAATTAACATTGTATTAAACCGAAATAAAAAATTTCAAAAGCCTTTGGCAAGCAATATATCTTATGTCACTATAAAATTATTTTTATACTCCATTGTTTTTATTAATTCACTATCATGTCTCAAAATAACCAAATACAGATCGAGATTAATAAGTTGATTTTTAAAAATGATTGTTAACACCTAGAATGGGAAATTTTGACCATTTGAGTAAGTAATATTTCTTTTCATATATTTACAAGATAATACTGTTGTTTATTCTTAAGCTTTTATCAGTACATATAAATTGTATTTAGTAACATTATTTTTAAAATTATCTGGGAGGATGGCCATTTTGATGATATTTATTCTGCCTATCCAAGAGCATGGTAGATCTTCCCATCTTCTAAAGTCTTCATCAATTTCTTTTTTCAACTTTTTATAGTTATCTATAGATTCAATGCAATACCCATGAAATTACCAAGGTCACTCCTCACAGAGATAGAAAAATCAGTCCTTAAATTCATTTGGAACAACAAAAAGCCCAGGATATCCAAAGTAGTTCTTAGCAACAAGAACCATGCAGGAGGTATCACAATATCTGACTTCAAACTCTACTACAAAGCCACAGTAATAAAAACAGCATGGTATTGGCACCAAAACAGACACACAGACATAGCAGAATACAAGACAAAGAAACAGACTCACGTACTTACAGTCAATTGATTTTTGACAAAGAAGCCAAAAATATACACTGGAAAAAAGATAACCTGTTTAACAAATGGTGTTGGCAAAACTGATTAACCATATGTAGAAAAATGGAAATAAACCCCACTTTCTCACCGTGCACAAGAGTCAACTCAAGGTGCATCAAAGACCTGGAAGTTAGGCCAGAGACCTTGCAGCTAATTGAAGAGGGAATAAGACCAACACTTTAACACATAGGCACAGGTAAAAACTTTCTCAAAAGACCCCAAAAGCACAAGCAACTCAAAGGAAGATCAATACATGGGATTGCATTAAACTGAAGAGCTTCTGTGGAGCAAATGAAACTATCAAGAACCTCAGCAGAGAACCCATAGAGTGGGAGAAAATTTTTTTCAGCTACTCTTCTGATAGAGGTCCAATATCTAGGATATACAAAGAACTCAAGAAAATCACAGCTATGAAAACGAACAACCCAATCAAAAAAATAGACAAAGGATCTAAATAAACACTTCACAAAAGAAGATGTACAAATGGCTAATAAATGTAGGAGGAAATGTTCCACATCATTAGCAATCAGAGAGATGCAAATCAAAACTACCTTGAGATTTCACCTAACTCCAATCAGAATGGCAATCATAAAAAACACTAACAACAACAAATGCTGGCAAAGGTGTAGAGAAGTAAGAACCCTCATACACTGTTGGTGGGATTGCAAATTAATGCAACCACTTTGGAAAACAGTATGGAGGATCCTCAGAGGAAGGGAATGAACCTACCATATGATCCAGGAATACCACTTCTGGGTATCTACCCAAAGAATGGAAACCAAACTATCAGACCGATGCATGTGTATCTATGTTTATAGCTGCACAATTCACAATTGCCAAACTATGTAAACAGCCAAGATGTCCATCGACAGATGAATAGATTACAAAAATATGGAACATGTACACAATGGAATTTTACTCAGCCATAAAGAAGAACAAAATCATGTTAGTTGCAGGGAAATGGATGCAACTGGAAAACATTATGTAAAGTGAGATTAGCCAGTCACAAAGAGTAAAAAAGCATATATTCTCCCTAATATGTGGATGCTAGGGAGAAGATGGGGCATAAGAGGGTCTCCAGATGAAAAAGAAGAAACCCTCGATAAGCAAAGAAGTTGACTTAACTGAAGGGGATGGACAGGGGTGGGGATGGGGTGCCCTAATGCACACAATGTACTTTCACAAATATATCAAGGTCAATCACTAAAGTGAACTTGAGAAGGAGGGGGGGCGAGGGAGTGGGATGGGAATTGGGGAAGGTGTTAAATGAGAAATGTCTGCATATATGCCTTTATCAGCTTGTACCTAACAAAGATGTATGATTACAATGCACCAATTATTATATAAAAAATAAAAAATAAAAAAAACAAAAACAAAAACAATCTGGAAGTATTCATCTTAAAATCAAAGAAAATATCACAGTATCTTGCCCTCTATAGGAATACTAAAAATTCCATGCGGTATCTCTACGTGTATTTGTGACCAATCAAATTTTTTAGTTGACAGTTCTATAAAATAGTAATGCTTTCTCTCTTCCAGCTCTCTTTTTCCCTCAGCCTTCTTCATCATTTATTCTCATTTGTTTTCACTTGTATAAAAATCTTCTTGTTTTTCTGTGCTCCTCTCTAGATTTGCACATTTGACTAGTTGCAAATACACACACACACACACACACACACACACACACACACACACGGAGAGAGAGCTCACATATCATACAGTTAATAGCAGATATTGAAGCAACACTTCTTGCCTCTGAACACTAGCTATGGTTATTGCTGGATGTGTGACACTGGGAAAATTACTTAATGGTTCTGATTATCAGTTTTATCACCCTTAACACAGAGATGAAGATAAAATCTGCCTCACATAATTGGGATGAGGTTGGAAGGAACTACATAAAACACTTAGATAAGTTCCTGAGAAGTTGTGTTGTTCATTTAAAAAGGTCCCATGACCAGCACCTATTAATATATAAAGAAAATTAACATTGG
>PVLC010040785.1:0-13675 GCA_004027655.1 Graphiurus murinus
ATCCCCAGTACCACACACACACACACACACACACACACACACACACACACACACACAAATGTAGTAAAGCACATTATCACAGTCTATTAGAGCAAGTTGGCCAACAAGTGTGGTGGCACATGCCTGTAATCCCAGTACTTGGGAGGCTGAGACAGGAGGATCATAGGTTCACAGCCAGCCTCAGCAACTTATGGTGAGGCCCTCTGCAACTTAGTGAGACCTTGTTTCAAAATAAAAAAATTAAGCCGGGCAGGGTGGCACACGCTTGTACTCCCAATACTTGGGAGGCTGAGACAGGAGGATCGCAGGTTCTTGGCCAGCCTCAGCAACTTAGGAGGCCCTCCGCAACTTAGCAAGACCCTGTTTCAAAATAAACAATAAAATCTGGCTGGGGGTGTAGCTGGATTCAATCCCCAGGACTGCAAAAAAGAAAAAATTTCAAAAATTAAAAATTAAAAAATAGAGCTAGGGGAGTAGTTCAGAGGTAGAATGCCCCTCGGTTCAATCCCCAGTACCACTGCCCCCGCCCCCCCCGCCCCCCCCAGAACTGCTTGTTGCCCTCAGCAACGCACACAAGCAGGTAAATAACACAACCTCGGTCACAAGATAATCATGAGGTTATTTTTAAAATACTCAAGTTGTAAAGCATTTTACCCACGTTAGGAAACACTTGTGGGCATGTGTGTTTGCAGCTGACTCGGCCTGTCCTATTGTGTGCGTCACGCTTCTTGCAGGTTTAAGCACACATTTAATTTTTTTTTTTGCGGTACTGGGGATTGAACTCAGGGGCATTCTACCTCCGAGCTATACCCCCAGCCCTATTTTTTTTTCTTTATTTTGAAACCGAGTCTCACTAAGTTTCGGAGTGCCTCACTAGGTAGCTGAGGCTGGCCGAGAACCCGGATCCTCCAGTCTCAGTCTTCCGAATGCTGGGATTACAAGCGTGCGCCACCACGCCCGGCTTAAGCACACATTTAGAAAACTCACAACAAGCTTCACATCATTCACGCTGCCCCAGCATTTTAAAACATTGTGCACAGCTTTAACTTTTTTATAAAATGGTTCAAACACCTAAGTGCTTTACTGTCTTTACCCTTTTTTTTTTTTTTTGCGGTACTGGGGATCGAACCCAGGGGCATTCTACCTCCGAGCTACACCTCTAGTCCTATTTTGCAATTTTTATTTTGAAACAGGGTCTCACTAAGTTGCAGAGAGCCTCACTAAGTAGCCGAGGCTGGCTGTAAAACCTGATCCTCCGATCTCAGTCTCCCAAGTACTGGGATGACAAGCGTGCGCCACCACGCCTGGCTCCGTTCCTTCATTTTAGGGGAAGGACAACTGACAACTAATGGAGGTGTGGCTCTTCCCGGGGTCACAGAGCTAGACAGAGACTGAAAGTTACTTCAGAGTTCAACAAAGCAGGGCAAAAAAGGCCGAAGGAAACCCAGGCAGAAACCCCGCTGCACACCCGCAACCACGCCAGAGCCACAGGAGACCAGATGACCTTCATTTCACTCTGGCCCGGCCCTTCAGTTTTCATTTCTCAAAACGCACTGAAGTCTTCTCATCTCCCATCAGGCTGCCCTCGCTCGGTCCTACTCTGAAGGCCGGCGGGCAAGCCTCTCCCCACCCGGCCCCATGGCGGTGGGCACACAGTTCATTAAGCATGTGTGTGATGGGCTGCGCTGGGGCTGAGCTGCACTTAATTCCACGTCTGAAGTGAAAGTGCAAATCAGCGGGCGGCTTCTTTGTGCACTGGAATGGGATTTCGGTGGGGTTGCGAGGGGGGCCCCGGGGTCACCTGGCGCCCCGCAGTCGCAGCACACGTCGTTGCCCGGCATCCTCTGCACCTCGGAGATGATCTCCTTGGTGAGTTCCTGCACGATGTTATTCTCCCCGGTGTTGTCATCTCCCTTGAACGCGTTGTTCAGAGCTTCCTCCTTGCTGTTCTGCAGCACAGACATCCATCTAGACAAACGACAGCGGCCAAGTGTCACGCCCGAGAACGACTGCTGGGTCCTGACAAGCCCCCTCCCCCCGCCAAGTAACTCACATCTGACATTCCTGTTCGTCTTCTGCTTGGAAGTGGTACGTCCTGTCATCTGCACAGCAGGAGGAAATTCATCAGCCCGGTCGGTAACCCGTACACAATCCCCAGAGAAAGTGCTTCAGAATTAACCTCAGGAATAATCTTAGCTCTCTGCTAAGAAAACTAATGATTTGTAGAAAATCAAGCGCTCTCTCATGTCCTCCAAATGCCTGCCCTCTCGCTTGGCAATTGTGGCTTTGTGATGCAAATGAATAAACCTGCTCTATTTCTCCCATTCAGGAGTAAAAGATGCAGCTTCCAGAAAATAAGCTACGGGGTGGTGATCATCACTGCCTCCTCAAAAGCTTCGTTTTCAAAAAGCACTACAGAGCTGGCCCCCAAAGAGTAGCTGCTAAAGCCCTTGGAATAACAAACGCCTTTTCCAAAAGGAAAGCATCTTAGAGATTTCTGGCTTTCTTAGGAAAAGATTCCTACTATATGAGATATTCTAATGCTCTGGGGGCCCTGTGTTTCAAATACACCTAACGCAATAGGATATTGTTAAATAATGGTTGCATATAAAACGCCACATGCATGCACAGCTGGTAGCAGGGGCATGTTACGAGCATTTTGCCAGGTGTTGCCCCTCTGCACAGGATGGGGTGTTTGAGGTGACAGCTTTACTCTGTGCTATTCGTGCCGGAAACATATAAGCTCAATGCAATCAAGAGAAAGAATCAGAGAGATCCAAATTGAGGGATGTTTGACAACAAAACTGATCAATGTATGGATATTGGTACTGGGAACTCAACCCAGGGGAATTCGACCTCTGAGCTATACCCCCGGTCTGTTTTATTTAATTTTGAAACAAGGTCTCTTTAAGTTACTGTGCACTGGCTTTGAACTTGCAATCCTTCTGTCTAAGCCTCTCAAGTACTGGGATTATAGACATCAGCTTGCTCAATATTCTTCAAAAGGTATCAAGGTCATGGAAGGTAAGCAAAGACTAGAGGACTCTTGGACCTCGGGGGTCTAAGATAAAAGAATAAATGCAAAATGGGGTCCTAGAGGGGATCCCAGAGCAGAACAGGGACATCAGTGGGAAACTCGTGAGATTCGGCTAAGGTTTATAATTCACAGCCTCATGCCAATGTTAGCTTCCTGGTTTTTATAACTGTACACACGTTTGACAATATATACTGTGCAGTGCTGGATCACTGTACCAGGATGTATACACCAGGGTGAGCTGGGAGAGGGATATACACAAAGCCTCTGTCTATACAATCAGCCCCAAAACAAAGTAAAAGAAAAAAAAAGAAAGAAAATTAAATTTGAAAAAGAGGAAAAGAGAGGGAGCAGATCTAACTTCTGCAGATGACAGAGCAGTTGATAAGCAGGGACTCTTCTTGGGGACACACAGTAAATATCTGTAACCCTAAAAATGATCAGACATGCCATCTTTCAGAGTGTCCCTCCCACTGGGGAATGAACCTGGGGCACTTCACCACTGAGCTAAACCCCCAGCCCATTTTATTTTAGAGATAGGCTCTTGCTAATTTGCCTCGGCAGGCCTCAAACTTGTGATTCTCCTGTCTCATCTTTAGCCTCGTGGGTAGCTGGGATTAGAGGCAGCAGTGCACCCAGGCCAGTAATGGTTTTCCCTTCTGAAAGCACCTAGCTTCTCAGAACAGCTCTTGGCGAGTTGTCTGGGTAGAAACGAAGGTCTCAGAGGGTCTAAGTGACAAAAACCACAGCCAGAAAGGAGGATCAAGGGTTCCTAACCCTTCGTATCATCCTCTTTCCACTCCACATGTCTTCTTCTTTTCTTTTTTAATACCAGGGTGATGGAATGACATTTTTTTCTCCATCTCACTTGTTGCTGAGAAAAAGCAACAAGGCTTAACTGAACTGTTTCATGTTCAAAAACATAAACTTGATTTTTGTGATTTGTGTGTTAGGGGGCTGAGCCAGGCTCAAGTGTCGAAAGAGAGACAAAGCCACCCTCTCCTGCTCCCAGACACTGCGCTGATGTGCATGGGCTCCAGGGGAAAAGGGGCTGAGAAGGGCAGATCCGAAGCCCAAGCCTCACCTGGAGGGCTCGCTACGTGGACCTCGGGGTTCCCAGGAGGCTGTGGCTCTGCAGGTAACACCAGCACCTGCCTCTAACACTGATCTTGTTAGAGCTCAGGGAGGTCCATGGCTAATTCTGTGCTCTAATGGGCAAAGATGTCCGATAAGAATTCCCTCCACTGTGGACTCCCGAGACGCATGTCAACCAGAGTGCAGTCTCCAGCCACAAGAAGAACAGTAGAGTTGCAGAGTGCAGGGCTCTGCCCCGCTGGGGGCCAGCCGGGCTCCAACCGGCCACCAGCCTGTTGTGCGGCCCTGGAAAGCCCCCAAGTCCTTCTGAGCTCTATCCTACTCCAGGGACTTGCCTGGGTCACCGCATAATTATCCTGACCCTTCATCAAGCTCGTGCCTGTGTGGGTTGGGACAGCAGTTCAGGACTTGCATTTGCAAAGGGCGGGGTAGGTCTGAGAGCAAGAGGTTAGACAGCTCCTCCAGAGCGGGCCTGGCTGCATATGTGTCCTGCGAAGGAGCCGTGCCCGCTGACCTCTTGAGCAGAATGGGAAGTCCCGGTCTGGGGGAAGAACGGCGGGGGAGGATCTTGAAAGCAGAAACTGAAGGCAGCCTGTTGGGCTTCGGGGTTTTCTGGGCAGATCTTAAGACAACTTGACCAGGTGACAAAGAGGAGGGAGGGGCAAATCTCGGGGCACTGACAGATCCACACGAGAACCATTGTCCCTGCCTGCTGCATGGCTGGGCTCTGATTTCTCCAACCATCCACCGTGCTGGGAGCTGTACTTATCCCACCAGCCTGGAAGGAGGCAGAGGAGACATCTGAGAGGAGAACAGGGCCCCACCCAGGTCCCCACTTTCTCAGGATGTTTACCACGTCAGGGCTCTGACAGCTGTGCACTTTTCCCTTGATGACACTCCAGGGTCTGGCTGGTTTTTATGTCTCTCTACAAGAACTCAAACCTACAAGACACTGCACAAAGCACTATTTTTTTTTTTTTTTTTTTTTTTTTTGCAGAACTGGGGATTGAACCCAGAGGCATTCTACCTACGAGCTACACCCCCAGCCCTATTTTTTATTCTTTATTTTTGAAACAGGGTCTCACTAAGTTGCAGAGGGCCTCGCTAAGTAGCTGAGCCTGGCCGTGAACCTGGATCCTCTGGTCTCAGCCTCCCAAATGCTGGAATTACAAGCGTGCATCACCACACCTGGCTTATCATGTTTTTTTTTTTTAATACCCCCAGCCCTATTTTTTATTCTTTATTTTGAAATAGGGTCTCACCAAGTTGTGGAGTGCATCACTAGGTAGCTGAGGTTGTCTGCAAACCTAAATCCTCTGGTCTCAGCCTCCCAAATGCTGGGATTACAAGCGTGTGCCACCACACCCGGCTCATCATGTTTTTTAAAAGACACTGAGAGCCCTTTTCTTGGGGGACAGCGGGTGCTGAGTAAACATTTGCCATAATAGATGGTTCCATAGTGATTCTTGTGTATATACCACAAAGAAGAAAAACATACAGAAGCAGAAAGACTAATTCTGTGGTGGGGAAGATAAACAATTTCCAAAAGTCAAGTTTCAAGGACTCTACTGAAGACCCTATCATTTCTGACATCACAGAAATAAATTATGGGAGCTTTCGACAACAAAGTTGTCCTTTAAAAAGAAAAAGGTACAGGGACTTTTATAGACCTGAGGGCTTATCTAGTATAATATTCTTATTTTTTATATATTTTTATTTTATTTTTTGTGGTACTGGGGATTGAACTCAGGGGCATTCTACCTCTAAGCTACATCCCTAGCCCTATTTTTAAATTTTTATTTTGAAACAGGGTCTCGCTAGGTTGATGAGAGTCTCACTCCTTGCTGAGGCTGTCCTCGAACCTGTGATCCTCCATCTCAGTCTCCCAAGTACTGGGATTACAAGCGTGTGCCACCACGCCCGGCAATCTCCTTGTTTATAAACAAGAAAGCTGATGCTCAAAGTGCCAAGTGGGCGTCTCTGGGTTTACACAGCCCAGGGAGCAGGGCCTGCCCTCAAAGTCCAATTCTCAACCAGAGAAACAAGAGGCAGACAAGTCAACAGCCACTAAGAGGAAGCAGGCAGGTCACTTGAAAAGGCGATTTGCTCTCCCGAGACCCACTCTTCCAAACAGTGGTTGGCACAGCGCCGGCGCCCCGCAAGAGCGTTTAGAGTCCGCCCCCCACGGCCTGGCATGGCAGCAAGCAGCTTACGCGAGATGAGGTCAAAACACTTCTTCTCCTCGGGGTTGGTCTTCACTTGGCAGGTCAGCAGGTTGAGCTTGGCAGGGGGCCGGTTCGCCTGTTTAAAAACAAACGAGAAACAAGGGATGAGCAGGAAGAGATCACGAGCCTGGGTCACTGCTCATGAAACTCGGCGAGACCAGGCCTTCTCACTAGCTAGCAAAGATGGCTTTCTGACTCAGACGTGGGAAGAAAGAGGCGCATTGCAGCGTCCTTGAACTTGGGCTCTACCTGGGGCCACCGCCTTCCCTGCCCAGGGCACGCTCCATAGTCCTCACAAACCCACCTGGACAAGGGGACGGGAGGTGCCAACTTCGATCTGTTGTCAGTGGACTCCCTAGAGCCAAGCGCTCCAGGGCTAGAGCTGCTATACACTGGGTTCTTTTTTATTTTTTTTCGAGGTACTGGGGATTGAATCCGGGGCATTCTACCTCCGAGCTACACCCTCATCCCTATTTTTTTATTCTTTATTTTGAAACAGGGCCTTACTAAGTCACAGAGGGCCTCACTAAGTGGCTGAGGCTGGCCTCGAACCTGGATCCTCCGGTCTCAGCCTCCCAAGTACTAGGATTACAAGTGTGCGCCACCACGTCCGGCACACACTGGGTTCTAATTCCAACAGGTGGCACATGCTATATAGTTTGCTCATGGCCTTGGGCACCTGGCTTATTTTCTGGTACTCTTCAAATTTTTATTTTTATTTTTATTTTTTGGAGTGAAAAACCTCATTTCCAAGAAAAGTAATCTCAGCACAAGAATGGCAGAGATAATAATTTTCCCTACTTTCTGAAGTGATTCATAAAAGCTCAACACTGTCCCTTGAATTTCAACATCATTCACAGACATGGCCCCACATCCCCCTACACAAGAGATCTCAGCACACTTTCATCAGAGCTGTCAAAATGGCTATTTTATTAGTTTCAAAAAATATCGCACTTAGTCCAAAAAAGCAGAGGATGAGAAGATAATTTCAGAAACCACAATTCTTCTTTTTTTTTTTTTGCGGTACTGGGGATTGAACTCAGGGGCATTCTACCTCTGAGCTACATCCCCAGCCCTATTTTTTATACTTTATTTTGAAACAGGGTCTCACTAAGTTGCGCAGTGCCTCACTAGGAAGCTGAGGCTGGCCACGAACCTGGATCCTCTGGTCTCAGCCTACCAAATGCTGGGATTACAAGCGTGTGCCACCATGCCTGGCTAGAAACCACAATTCTGAATGGTATAATGCCTTCAAAGGCTTGGCAAGATCTCTAACCATGAGTCGGCTTATCTCACTCACCTACCAAGCTCCTAAAGGAAAGATCAAATACAAATGTCTTAAGACTTCAACGATCTTCTTATCCCCACTTCCCTTGGCTACCAGCTGCTTCAAGATACACAGTATGGATGTGGAATTAATCCAGACACCCATCTGCACCTATGACCACGGAGGCCTCTGAGACCCTCCCACATTCAAAGACCCAAGGGGTTCTTCCTACTAACTTTATAGAGCTGGAGTCGTGTCTATTACAATGGGACCAATCCATGCAGGGTGCAGGATTTGGGCTTGATAGAGGGTGAAGGATTCGAAGTCTGGATACACAGAAGTTGGATAAACAGGGCTGTGCTGGACTCTGGGTATGATGATCTTTTCTCCTATATAGGAACCACTGAATATTCTCCACTGTCTACAGATCCCTAGCAAATTTCCAGGATCATCAGAAAACCGTAAGTTGCCTAATCTTGCAAACCTGGAGAGTTCCAAGTAAATGCACCATCAATTCTGGATCATTACCAGTAGGATTGCTGGCTTATCCAGGCACCGATACACAATTGATACATTTCTACAGCGATGAACAGGAGCCCCTGTGCTTTTGACCAAGCACTGTAATGGAGACGCAAGGTCCATGCGAGCTTCCTGTGACCGCACATGGAACATGTGTACAAGGGAAATAATTACCAATTCATAAATGTGTCTGTATGTTAAAAATGACAATCATAAAATGGGGTCCACAAAAATACGTAAGCTGGCAATCTTAAGCAATATCAACTGTTCTAAATTTTACACTAATAAGGACTTGCTACTTGTCCATTCAGATTAAGTATTAGCTGACAGCAAAGCCGTGAGAAACATTTATGGGAGAAAATTCTCTCCATTAAGTTTCCTCCCTTGTACAATCTGGAAAGAGTGCCATCATTCAATTTATTTATAGAACAGTTTCACCTAACTCACAAGATAACCAGTGCTCCTTGAGAATCTAATTTGAGAAGCCGTGGCTGCGCAGAAGACTCAAGGAAGAGGAGTAAGATTCTACAGCCCTAGTATTTGCCATAGAGGCACAGATTACTAGTGATTCTCCTATTACAACCATGCCATTATTTTTAACAATTTGTTAGGCTTTTAAAAGGAAATTCGTTTTCTACTTTCTGCACGACTGATGATGATTTAAAATTTTTTTTAGACTGTTTAAGAGCTAGTAGACAATTCTTCCTGCATAAAATAGCCCATAGCCCTGAGGGGCTTGGCAGTACTGTGAACTTAGAAAAGAGGATACCCAGTTGGAGTACTTTATCTCAAGGATCACTTCTTTCTAGTACCAGAAAACACAACTGGCTGTGGCTACCAGGGACTACCCATAGGGGCCCTCACTGAATTCATGCTGACACTCCAGCTTAAACACAGAACACAGTAATTTCACTTCCTGATGGCTGCCAGCTTCCTAGGAAGGGTTTTCCAAACAATGCAAGCACGCTCCACGGGTTTCTGCTAGCTGTTCACCAGGTGCTGCTCTTAAGATTCCCATTTCCTCAGTGGGGTCTTTGGAAATTTGCCCTTTTCTCCTGGTGGTAAACTGGCACGCTTGGGAGATGCTGGCTAAATAAGCAAGTTGCACAAGGAGTCAAGTCGAAACCCAAACAAAAAAGGCATCTCCAACTCTTGTTCTCAGCCTGGGTGAGCCAAGCATCCACATACAACCACTCTACAAATCTGAGACTGTGGATGGGGCGTCAGGATTCTCAGTTTTAGGGCTTGCAGAGCAAGACATGGGGAATGGGAGAGGACAACTACTCAGCAACTGGAGCGAGGGCCGGGAAGCAACCAACTTAGGTTTCTGCAAGGCATGGGTATGGGCCAGGCCAGAGGGCACCAGCAGCCCCTGCAGCACAGCAGAAAATGCCTGCTAAAGGCAAGACAAGGCCTACAGAACCAGAGGGTCTCCGGAGAGGGTTTCCCCTCCAAACACAAAGCTCTTATTAAATGTGCACGCTGTGCGACAAGCAGAGCTGTCAGCATCCGAGTGACGCTAGTTATAGCCGTACTGTCTGCCAAAGCTGGGCAAGCCATCAAGATGCAGGGAAACCAGCCTCCATGTCTCCTGAGAGCAAGCTCGAGGCCCCAAGTGCCTTGAGGTCAAGGGCAGCCAGCGCAAGACCTACAGGCCTGCCCCCTGGGGTGAAGCAAGCACTCCACCTTGGTGCCGCTGAGGCCCTGGGCCTGGGGAACCCTTGGCGAAGCAGACATTCCCAGCAACCTGAGAGCAAAGGAGCATGAAATGAAACCTTGTCTCATGGCCATTTCTGCATCAAGGTGGTAAACGTGAGTTAAAACAAACAGCAGAATGGAGAACTGAAAAGCAGAGCACAGAACCACAGGGACACGTGTGGGTCAACAAGGAAGCCTGGCTATCTCCTGCTCTGACAGTGTGCGCATGGGAGTTACTAGGATTGCACCCACGAGTGTTCTCTATCTGCGAGCTACACTCCAGCCCTGTTTTATTTTTTTGTGGTCTCACTAAGTTACTGAGGATCTTGCTAAGCTGCTAAGGCTGGCCTCATGCCTGCGATCCTCCTGTCTCAGCCTCCCAAGTACTGGGATTACAGGTGTGCACCACCACGCCCAGTTGGTCTGCCATTCTTAAAAGATGAGACACAGTTAAGTAAATTTGCTTCCTGTAGTCTACAGCACTCAGACCTCTCCCTCACTCCCATGCAACTATCTCTATGGAAAAAATAGAACATTAAGATTCAAACCCCAGGACCCTGGGGGGAAAGGTGGTTATTAAATGGCCAGAGAAGGCCAGATTTTGGAAAACAAGTATGACCTTCATTTGCCTGTTCAAGAGACAGTCAGTTCTGTGGGCAACAGATCCTTGTTAACGACACCTGTAAGTGCTGGTTCTAGTTTCTCTCTCCCTTTCCTTAATAAAATGGGTGAAAATAAGATTGCCCTCCTAGGACCCCCCAGCACAGGCCCTGCTTCAGTGACATCCTTCACCTGGGGCCTTAACTCCATTTTGTTCCTTATAAGTACTGAGAAAGGATCTCTCTCAGGACCCCAGGCTGAGCGATGGCCTTCCTAGAGCCCCTAAAACCTCATCTGTGCTCCTGTCTAGCCATGCCCCTCCCAGTGGTCTGTGGGGCAGGGGAAGGGAAGATCGAAAAGAAGGTGTGCATAGTTAATAAGTGCTCTGTGTTACGAGGTCATTGTCACCCAAGACTGTGAGCAAGGGTGCTGGATGCTCACATGTGAGGCCAGGCTTGAGGAAGAAGACCACAAACCAGGGCCGGCATCCCTGTGACCAACAAAACAACAACCCACTCAGCCTTATGACATCTCCAGAGCTACCTACCAGTCTCCGTGGTTTTCACCAGCCCCAGTTACACCAGGTGAGGGGATGCTATGCCTGAGGCCTCCCAGAAAAGAACACCGGGATGTGAAAGGCCGTGTTTGGGTTTTAAATTCCTGGTCTTCAAAAGCTGGAGACTGGTATATAATTTTATTCTGATTTTTTTTTTTTTTTAAATAAGCTCGACATGTAGGGCTTATTTGTCTTGCATAGGCTCTTATAAACAAGATGATGGAAAACGAACTTAAGGTTGGTCAAAGGAGGTGAAACTTCTATAGTAAAGATACTGAAGCCGGGTGTGGTGGCGCACGCTTGTAATCCCAGTACTTGGGAGGCTGAAACCAGAGGATCCAGGTTCGCAGCCAGCCTCAGCTACTTAGTGAGGCACTCTGCAACCTAGTGAGACCCTGTTTCAAAATAAAGAATAAAAAATAGAACTAGGGGGTGTAGCTCGGAGGTAGAATGCCCCTGGGGTTCCAGCCCCAGTGCCACAAAAAAAAAGTTACTGAGATCTCTTTTTCTCTTGGATTCCTGATTCCCAGAGTTCACATCAACATTTTTGCCCTTAATGGAAAAGCAGAAATCCTCCTGAGAGAGAGGTTCGGTCTTCAGGACAAGGAGAGCTGGGGGAGCCATCTGCTGTTCTGTGGTTTCTGGGAGCCACAGGCTTCTAAATAAAGATAGTGTGACTTATCAGATACTCCTGGACTTTGTGCGGCAGAGTGAGTAAGGTTCCACCTTGCCAAAAAGGCAGAAACGGGGTACAGGTGCACAAATGAAAAGGAAAACAGGCTTTCCAAAATGCAGCCTCAGTAAGTGCCGCCTTCTCTCTCTCTCTCTCTCTCTCTCTCTCTCTCTCTCACACACACACACACACACACACACACACACACACACACACACGGAACAGCTCGCGCCCTCTGACCCTTCCATGCCCCCCCGCAGAGACCTTGTCTTGCGACACACAGCAAAAACCAGGGATTAAAAGAGGATACTTACGGTGCCGTGGGATATGGTCAGAAAGCCATTCTTAACGGAACATTTCCTTTTCTGCCACACTTTTCGGATCCTTATGGGCAAGGGGGGAAACAGTAAGGGTTTAGACGTTGGGACACAGGAGGTCGTGAACGTACATCTCGACTCCGGCGACTCCACTCTACCTACCCATCGCTTTTCTTGTAGAGGCTGCCGTTCCGCTCGGTCCCGTGCTCTTTGTTTCCCTGAGGCTGATGTAAGCTGTACGCTGTACTCTGGCGAAGTTGTGAGTCCTAAAAAGAATGGTCAATTTTTTTTTTGAAAAGCAGTAGACACACAGGAAACTTACGCTATTTTTTTTTTTTGTGTGGTACTGGGGATTGAACCTAGAGGCATTCTACCTCCGAGCTACACCCCCAGTTCTGTTTTTTTATTCTTTATTTTTTGAAACAGGGTCTCGCTAAATTGCGGAGAGCCTCACTAAGTAGCTGAGGCTGGCCACGAACACAAATCTTCTGATCTCAGCTTCCCAAGTACTGGGATTACAAGCATGCGCCACCACATCCAGCTTTTTTTTTTTTTTTTAATCACAGAAAATTCCCCCTTCTCACCACACCAAACAAGGGACATAAAATCCATATCCAGTTGGGCATGGTGGCACATGCTTGTAATCCCAATACTTGGGAGGCTGAGACAGGAGGATTGCAGGTTTGTTGCCAGCCTCAGCTACTTAGTGAGGCCCTTCACAACTTAGTGAGAGCCTGTTCCAAAAAAAAATAAAGAATAAAAAATAGGGCTGGGGTTGTAGCTCAGAGGTAGAAGCCCCTGGGTTCAATCCCCAGTACCGCAAAAAAAAAACAAAAACAAAAACAAAAACAAAAACAAAAACAAAACATATCTAGGAATTCATAAAAAACCACCTATCAGGCTGGAAAAGAAAATGCCAAAAATCAGTATTTCCAAACAGGCTGAAAGAATGAGCCACTTGGAAGTGTCCAGGTTTTATCTTGCTGTGAGATTTAAGTCCCTCACCATGGCCAGAAGCTTCTGGCAGGGAAAAGCGGCCTCAGGCAGGATGGCCATGTAATGTTGGAGGAGACAGGCCTCTTGAGCAAAACAACACAACCATTTTCTGCCTCTCACTACAGACAAGTAATTCAGGCTCTCTGCCGCAGTTCCCTTCTCGGACAACAGGCAAACACCACCCAGCAAAACAGTTAACGCAGTCAGGACTAAGGCCACGCATGTATTTCTTTCCTCACCCAATCAGACTCACGGGGGCGGGCATGGCACCAAACCCAACTGCCCCCAGTCCTGACCACAGAGAACTGCAGTCACAGACGGAAAACCATCTACGTGGTCAGTGGAGGATCGGCCGGAGTCCACCACACCTGGGAAACTCGGCTACAACCCCCTTAGGGTGAGGGCCAGCAATGGGTCCCCAGGGCCCCCATCCAGGATCTGGCCTGGTATCAGATGTTCCAAGCTGAGGGTGGAAAGGGCTACCAGGGCCAGCGCTGGAAACTCTGGCCGACCCAAAGAAAGCCAGACGGGAATAAGATGTGGACAGACAGCTCACAGGTCAACCAGGTAAGGGTTAAGATGTGCCTGTTTTTATTAAGAACCCCATCACCACCAGAGCCAGCTCGTCTTGTAATAGAAGAAACAGACACAATGAAATTAAGGGATGTGTGCGAGGTGCAGCACTCCTGAAAGCA
>PVLC010040786.1:0-13679 GCA_004027655.1 Graphiurus murinus
TAAGACATACTCAACCTGTATTTTAATTCTGACTGCCCACTTGCTTTCTAAGAAGCTTAGCCTTGTTAGCATGTTCTAGTGGCTTAGGAACAAATGAAAATTTATTTGGGATCTTGTAAGATCTTGCTTTCCACATCTTGAAGCCAGCTGAGTCCACACTTTACATGTGGACAGCTGTGTCTCAGACTTTTATGTCTTAAGCCATAGGTCAAAGGGACAATTCACAAAATTTGAAACTAATCTTTGTCCTGTGAATATTTCCTAGACATTGTTTTAATCTACAGGACATGCTATTTTAATTGGTCTTCATTGCTATTATTTACTATTCATTTAAAGAATTATGATCAAAACATATTTCTAATTCTAAATGGCATCTGGACTTGGTCAAAGAGCTTACTCCGGAGGCTATATTTTACTTTATCAAGATGCAGATATTTTTCTTAAGCTTCCTTTAAGTTAAAAATTTAAATTTTACCAATTAAAAAATTAAATTTTAAATGGCAAATTATTTCAAACATAAAGTTCAAAAATGTTATGTAATGAACTCTTGTGTGGCCACCGTTGAGATTCAAAAGATGATAATTTTTTTTTTCTCTTTTGGTACTAAGGATTGAATCCAGGAGCATTCTACCTCTGAGCTACACCCTCGGCCCTTTTCATTTTGAAACAGGGTCTCACTAAGTTGCAAAGGGTCTCTCTAAGTTACTGAGGCTGGCTGCAAATCTGTGATTCTCCAGTCTCAGCCTCCCAAGTACTAGGATTAGAGGCATGTGCTACCACACCTAGCTGATGATGACAATTCTTAATATTTGTTCCAGAAGGATATTTAGGATCTGAACATTATAATGAATAAATGTGATCAGTGAATGAGGACAGCTTTGTTTCCTTTCAATTGTTATTCTTTGATCTTGTTTCATAATCTTATTATAAGCTAGCATCTTCCAAATGATGTTAAATAGAAAGGAGGATGATTGCTAGAATTGTTGTCTGATTTTTGCTTTCAAAGGAAGTGCTTCAGATATTTTACCATTAAGTTTGTTACAGAGTGTAGAGAAATACATTTGATCAGATCAAGAAAGTTGCCTTGTATTCCTAATGCTTTAAGTACCCTTCCCCACAGGAATAGATATTGCATTTTATGACATACTTTTCTCTAGAGAGGACGTTAATACGGTTTTTCTTCTACAATCTGTTAGTGTAGATAATTACAGGAAAAACTTTTCTCATGCTTAATTTGTTTGTGTTTCTAGATAAGTTTTTTTCCATGATATATGTGCATGGGAACAGTTCCATTATGATTTGATGGTGGTCTTATTCACTGAAGCCACATGAGCAGAAATTAGGCTCCCAGCTTATCTGAGTCCTGGAGGAACTCCTTGTAATCATCCTAGAACACAAGAGGAAGGGAGGCTGGGAAGGACAAGACTGTCTTCCAAGGATCTGTCTCCCCTGGGAACTTTCTGGGCCAGTTTCTCATCACTTCCTTGCTTCTGTTGCTATATGAGGTTTCCTGTCTGGCTCTCTTCAGAATAAAGCTACAGAGTATAAAAAATCTTAGCCATACTCAAGAGTTGGGTATACCACAATGTGTGTTACGCTGCATCATTCTTTCGTTTTGGTGTGTGGGACAAGATTCATGGGGAGCTGGTACTTCTGGCTACTCTTACTTCCACTGTCTCTGTAAGTACAAAATTTCCTGAAAAGTGCCTCTGGGAATCTTTACTGGTCCTAACAGTCAGACTTTGGCTTTGACCTTACGTGCTTGACAAAATCTTTGAAGCATTGCTGGATTAAATTAGATAAATATTTTGTTTAGTATTTTTGAGGATATCCTCAATAGTAAATAGGTCTAAATTTTTCTTTTATGTATTATCTTGTGTTGAATATTTAGGCTATATCGATGTAGTAAAACAGAGCTTATTTATTTTTCTTCTATATCATGGAACCGTTTATATTAGACTGCTGCTTGTCTATTCAATGAGCTCATCCAAAACCCTCTCTAGACCTAGTAGAGTGCTTTGATTATGGAAGGAAGACGATTTTAACTACCAACTTAATACACTTAAAAGATGTTAAGTCTATTCACATTTTCAACTTATCTAATTTTGATACATCCTTTCTTTTTAGGTAATGTCCATTTTATACAGTGGCTTAGCAATGTTTATAAACTTTTATTTTTATTCTCTTGCAATTTTTACTGATTTGTTTATCACTCAAGACTGCATTTGTGGCCTAGTGTATCTTCAGGTTTTATCCATGTTCCAAATGCGTTTAAAAGATGCATTCTTGGCCTTTTTAATAAATTATTTGACATATATCTGTAAGAACAAGATTGATAATTGTTATTCAAATTTATGATATCTTTAATTACTATGCCCAATGAGCCACTATTTACTAAGATAGGAACATTAAGAATTTTACATGATTTTGAATTTATTAATTTCTATTTGTAATTCTAGAAATTTCTGTTTCTATCTTTTAATGCTAGTGCATTAGATATATACAAGTTCAAATATATCATATGTATAAAGACTATTTATGACTAATAATGTTTGTGCTTTAAAGTCAATTTTGTCTGATGCTAATAGAACCTCATCAACTTTCTTTGATTACTATTTGCCAGGTATATATTTTTCCCACCAGATTTATTTTAAGTCATTTTGCTTAAGGTATATCCTTTAAACAGCACACAGTGAAATATACTTTAGAACTCAAACTTGAGATTCCTCACAGCCTAAGTTGTGAATTTGGTCCAGGTAGTTTTATTGTTAAACTGATAGTTTAGACAGATTTTCACCACTGTTTTTTGCAAAGCCAGATTTTATTTTTTTCCCCACCTACTTTCAGATTATTTTTTTCTGTGTATAGGTTTCCAAGTTATATTTTCTATTTATGTATTTTTTACCTTAAAATTTCAATTTTTGCTTCAATCTGCTTGTAGCTATTCACTTTAAATGTTATTAATAATCTGTCAGTGTTTGTAGTAGGAATGAAGGGTATGCACCTTTTCTAGTTTACCATGTATTCTAGATGCAGTTTTCAAACTTACTGGACAACAAAATTCCTAAGGAAATATTATTTGATAATAATTCTTTTGGAGGAGAATTTTTTTTCAAACTCTTTAGCACAAGCTACTTAAAGGAGTAGAAACAACTTATCTAGATTCAAAACCATCCCGACCACTTACAAAATCAGACTTTGGATGTGACTTCAAATGACTGTAATAATGATAAAGTGTTGTTATCCTCATTGGGAGTATTAAATACTATATGTGAAGTGGTCTCTACCCTATACATTGTTAAGCAAATGTAAAATGTTACTTATATATGTATGTTACGTAGGTAAAAGTAGTTAAAGTAATGTAAAGGAAGGGAGGGGAGATGCAGGTGAGCTGAGCTGTAGAGACCTATAGCTATAGTGGTGGTGATCACTATTAGTGCATGTCTTGCCTGCCTCCTGCCACTTCTCTCTTGTTCAGAAGCCAGGAGGCTGGATGTTATTGATTCCACCTTACCCTATCTCCAGAAAAAGAACTCTAATAGGATTATAATGATTTGTTTGAGCCCATGGACCATGCCCCCATCTAATGCCACACATGGAATAAAATCCCATATGCATAAAAGAAGTATGGGTAATGAGTACAAGCAGAATAGTTGCCATGAGAAGTGAGAATGGATATTGAAAAGCAATCACATTTCACAAGTCTTAGATTTACCTCAAAATTGACATCATTTTTGGTTAGAGACCAAAGGTCAATAAAACTTACCCTTGGAACAAATCTGGTTTGCTACATGTTTTTTTTACAGCCTACAAGCTAAAGAATTTTTTGTGATAAAATATGTGTGATAAAAATTTTACCATTGCCACTATTTTAAAGTGTATAGCGCAGTGGCCATTAAGTATATTAGCAACATTGTGTGACTATCACCACTACATAGTTCCAGAACTTTTCCATTACTCCAAAAAAGAAATATTCTCAATAAGTTGTTGCTCTCCACACCGTACACCCTTCTCCCCAGCAACTGGCAAACACTCATCTACTTTCTGTTTCTGGACTTTCCTATTCTGGATATTTCGTATAATCATACAATGTGTGGCCATTTGTGTCTGGCTGCTCTTACTTATCATAATGTTTTCAAGGTCCATCCGTGTTGTAGCATGGATTAATACTTCACTATTTTTTTTTATAACTGTTTAATATTCCACCATATGGAATCAAAATACATGACTAGAGTAAATCACTTAAGGAAGACTAAGTGAAGGAGAAAGAAAGGCAGTACTACAAAACTAGAAGTTACACATTGTTGGTTAATACATTACTTATTAATAATTACCTTTAATATAAACAGATTAAATTCTCTAATTGAAAGACACAAATGGATATATAGCAAGACCGAATTATATCTTGCTTACAAGAAACTCACTTCCCCTCCAATGATACACATAGATAGAAAGGGATGGAATTAGATACTCCATTGCAAATGCAAAATACAAAAGAAAGCAGGAGTATCCATACTTACATTAGATAAAATAGACTTTAAATCAAAAGTAGTAAAAAGAGATATGGAAGTTTATTATATAATGACAAAGGAATCAATTAAGCAAGAGAAGAAAGAATTCTAAATATATATGCACCCAGTACCAGACCACCCAAATATATAAGGCAAGTATTAAAGGGAATGATAGACTAACACAATAATAGTAGGGGACTTTAACACCCCACTTTCAGCAATGCATCCAGACAAAGTCAACAAAGAAGTAGCAAAATTAAGTTGCACTCTAGACCAAATGCATCTAACACATCAATAGGACATTCCATCCAATGATGGCTGAATATACATTTTTCTCATTGGCACACAGAACATTCTTCAGGATAAACCATAGGATAGGCCACAAAACAAGTTTCAACAGATTTTTAAAAACTTAAGTCATATTAAGTATCTTTTCTCACCACAAGTCAATAAAGCCAGAAATCAACAACAGCAAAAAACTTTGGAAATCTCACAAATACATAAAAATTAAATTACATTTGAACAACCATGGAACAAACAAAAAATCAAGAAGGAAAATTAAAAATTTTTTGAAATAAATGAAAATGCAAACAGAACTCATTAAATCCTATAGAATACACCAAAGTTGTACTAATAGGGAAGTTTATAGTAATTAATGCCCACATTAAAAAAGTAAAGTGGTCTCAAATAAACAATCTGTCATTGTGTCTCAAGGAAATAGAAAAGCAAGAAAAATTCAAACTCAAAATTAATAGAATGAAATAAATAAATTGGATACAAAAATATAGAAGATTAACAAAACAAGCAGCTAGTTCTTTGAAAGGATAAAAGAAAATAGAAAACCGCTTAGCTACACTAAGAAAAAGAACACTCTTACAATCAGAGATAAAAAGGGAGGCATTATAGCCAACATCACAAAAATATAAAAGATTATTATAAATAACTATATTTGCCAACAAATTTGACAATCTTGGAAAAATGGGCAACTTCCTCGACACAACTTACCAATATTGAATCATGACTAGATAGCCTGAACAAACCAAAAACAAATAATGAATTGAATAATTAGTAATAAAAAAACTCCCATCAGAGAAAACTCAACCAGATGCCTTCACTGCCAAATTCTACCAAATATTAATAAAAAAAAACTATTAACTCTTTTTAAGTTCTTGCAAAACACAGAAGCAGGAATACTTCCAAACATATCATATGAGGCCAGCATTACTTTGATGTCAAAACTGGAAGATAAAGAAACAAGAGAATATAAAACTACTACAGGCCAATATCCTTGATGAATATAATTGCAAAAATCTTCAACAAAAATATCATCAAACTGAATCCAAGTACATATTTAAGAGGATTATTTATCGTGACCAAGTGGAATTCATCCTAAAGGAGGTAGGACAAAAACTACATAATAGATGCAGAAAAGGCATTTGGCAAATTCAACATTCCTTCATGATAAAAACAGAACAAATAAAATATTGAAAGGATATACCTCAACATAATAAAGGTCATTTATACATGAACACCTAACATTATCCTGAATGGGGAAAAGCTGAAAGCTACATGATTTGGAACAAGACAAGAAGGTCCATTTCACTCCTTTTTTCAACATTGCTCTGGAAATGCAGACAAAGCAGTCAGGCAAGAGAAAGAAATGAAGAGCATCCAAATTGGAAAATAAGAATTCATATTATCACTCTGTAGATGATATGATCTTATATGTAGAAAATTCATAAAACTCCACAAAAAAACTATTAGAATAAATGAGATCTTTCACCTCTGGTTAAATTTATTCCTGTATATTTTTTTTTGGTAGCTACTATAAATAAGATCACCTTTTTGATTCCTATTTCATGTAATTTGCTAATGACATATAGCAATGCTACTGATTTTTATGTGTTGTTGCAGGATAGAAAATCAACACATAAAAATCAGTAGCATTGCTATATGTCATTAGCAAATTACATGAAATAGGAATCAAAAAGATCTCCATAATGAAAACTATAAAATATTGATGAATAAAACTGAAGAAGACACAAAAATATGGAAAGATATCATGTGTTCATAAATTGGAATCAATATAAAAGTGCTCATACTGCCCAAAGCAATCTATAGATACAATGTAACTCCTATTAAGTAACTAATGATATTATTAATAAAAATAGAAAATTATAAAATTTATGTGGAACCACATAAAAATTCCATATAGCAAAAGATATACTGAGCAAAATAATAAAACAAATTATACTACCTGACCCCAAAGCAAGTTACAAAGTTATAGAAACCAAAACAGCATGATAGTGGCCTAAAAACAGACATAAGACAGAATAGAGAGAAGTAAACCTACAAATTTGTACAAATTTGTAGGCAACTGATTTTCATTCAAGGTGCTAAGAACACACCAGAGAAAGGATAATCTTTTCAATAAATGGTGTCAGAAAACTAGGATATCCACAGGGAGAAGAATGTGACTAGATGCCCATCTCTCACTAGTTAAAAAATCAACTCGAAATCCATTAAAGACTTAAATGCAACTATTACACTACTAGGAAAAAAAAAAGTAGGGGAAGTGTTTCAGGGTATTGGAAAGAGCAAGTAATTTTTGGACAATATCCCCAAAGCAAAAGAACAAAACCAAAATTGGGAAAATGGAATTACATCAAACTAAAACTCTTCTGCATAGCAAAGGAGACAATCATTAAAATGCAGAGACAACCTACAGAATGGGAGGAAATATTTTCAAACTATACATCTGGCAAGGAGTTGAAATACACAATATATGGGAAATTCCAAAAACTCAATAACAAAAACATAAATGACATGAATAATTAATGGGAAATTGATCTAAATAGACATTTCTCAAAAGAAGACATATAAATGGCCAACAGGTTCATCATGTAAAAATGCTTAAATCATTAATCATCAGGAAAATGAAAATCCAAATCACAATAGGATATCAACCCACAATAGTAGAAATGGCCATTATCAAAAAGACTAAGATAACAAGTGATAGTGCAGATGTGGAGAAAAGGGAATCCTTGCATCCCATTGGTGAGACTGTAAATCAGTTCAGTCATTACGGAAAACAGTATGGAGAAAAGTTAACTAAAAGAAGAAGTTTTAATTTAACTGTAATAAGGTGTTTATGAAGCATAAAGAATGTAGCCAAACAAATGTACATATATCTTTAATATAATTTTGGATTTTGTCTAAATTATGGATATTTGTTTCAGAGTTCATTGTACTGAGAGTTCTTCACTGGCAGCTTCAAAAAGAGAAAAGCAGCCACCTGACGCTGGGGGGGTGACCTGGTATTATCACCTAGGCCTTGATATTCGCTGTTGAATGTAAGCAATGCCATAGGACACCAGGATCACATGAGACCACCCTGTAACCATGATTAAATGAAGCAAAAAAACAAAAACAAAAACAAACAATTCTTGTGATTTTGCCTAAGCACAAACAATAACAGTGACATGAGACTACAAAAATACCAAACACTCCCCTACCATGGCTGTTATAAGTAAATAATGCTTCTTTATCAATTACAGCTGTAGCCTGGCTTCAATCTTCTGTTAGATGAGAACCTTTATGATACCAAATCACGGACTCTCTCCTGACAACATTCAATCCAGAACAATGTTTCACTTTTTGGAATCCTCCAAAACCACCTAACATGAACCCAAATCCTACACTACACAGTGTACTTCCCATCACTGCGATGAGCAACAGACCCGACTTATTTAGCCACAAGCGTGTTTCTGGTGGTCATTGTCTGGAGAGTATGGACAATCTAATCTAGATTATTTAGAGAAAACAGAATGCTAAAATAGTTTTCTTAATGAATATAGCATCAGGCTTAAGCCATAAAGCAGCCTTTATTCAGTTTATGTCAAGTACAAGATTTCTTGTTTTTTAAATTAAGTACCCATTTATTTTTAAAAATATTGTAAATGTCATGATTGGTTGCTTTCTATGCCTGCTATGGAATTTAAGTCTCTTTATTATTTAGATTGTAGTGCATCCTTACCTGTCATAAAGCTTTTGGATAAAAGAAATACTGTCTTCCTACATCATGATCATAGCATCAGGATTACCTTAGCTCATTCCAATCCAGAAATATTAAGATTTGTTCCCTGCTCTGTCTTTCCTGTACTTTTATTTCAATCATTTTATGTCCTATCAAGATATTTCAACTCTTCCGAGCCTTTTGCTCTCAGATGTATCTTCTTCAATGTGTGCACATAAGCCTTTATTAGCTTGTATCTAACACAGATGTATGATTACAATGCACCAATTATGCGGATGTTAGGGAGAAGATGAGGCATAAGAGGGTCCCCACATGAAAAAGTAGAGACCCTCAATAAACAAAGAAGTTGATTTAACTGAAGGGGATGGATGGGGGCGCGGGGCATCCTAAGGCACATGATGTACTTACACAATTATATCAAGGTCACTCACTGAACTGAACTTGAGAGGGAGGGAGGGCGAGGGAGTGGAGTGGGAATTGGGGAAGGGGTCAGATGAGAAATGTGTGCACATTTGTCTTTATCAATTTGTACCTAACAAAGATGTATACATACAAAGCACGAAGTATTACAAAAAAAAATAATAATAATAAAAAAATAGAAAATAAAAAAAATTTATAGAAATGGCATATAAAGCAACACAATAGGTAAAATTTAAATTAAGAATAAAATATAGGCTAAAATGAGGAATACATGTTAGCAAATGATGCCATACAGAAGAAAAAAGAAAAAAACAAGATTTCTTAAAAACAGTTTACCCATAAAAACTGATTTCAAATGATTTCAATTTGGCTTCTAAAACTTTCTGAAGGAACTGTATTCAGTAAGCCACTTGGGAATTTTTTTGTGATCATGAGCCCATTGTCAGTTTGTCTTTCTATTCCAGATTAGGTGCTTCCACAGGCTGAAAGAGATGAGGGTCTGCTCTGGCTTTACTTGTTCATCTGATTTTTCTCCATTCCCATTCAGAAATGTACTGGGCCACCTAATCTCCAGTCCCATTTAGTTACTTTCCATTGTATTTTGGACTCATGGTCAGAGTATATGTATAGTTTGATTAGCACAAGTGTTAGGTGATGTCATTTATAGGTAGAAGAAAGGGTGCCAACAGAGGCAAAGAATAAGTGTTCCAGGGTAAATTGTAGTAGGGAAAGAACCAAGTCTCTACAACAAACAGGATCGTCCCCTGACTTCCAATCAACCACTCCACATGCAGAAGTAGCAACTCAGAAGCCTGGTTTTTGTGTCTTCTAAAAACATTTCTTACATCTCAAGCAAAATCCACAATAGAATCTATTGCTGTTTCTACAGTTACTCTTTGATTTACCTAATGAAGGGGAGGAAATGTATCAATTAAACAAATTAGGGTTAGCTTCTATTTATTATTCAATGATTTGTCCTAATTATATATCCTTCTTTTAAGAAGACATATTATAAATTTGGCATTGATCAATTGCCTCACAACAGAAAAGAGTGATTTTTAAAAGTTTTTTTTCACACATTATAATTTTATCTGGTTTAATGATTGTGGACCAGTTCCAATCAACCTCTGAAATGCAGCTACTTGTGAAAGCTTCCTTATTTTCTGACCAACCTCCAGGGTTTTTTTTTTTTTTTTTTTAATTTCTCTCCCTTTTTTAAAAATTTGTGGTACTAAGGACTGAACCCCGGGGCCATTCTACCTCCAAGCTACACACCTAGTCCTTTTTATTTTGAAACAGGTCTCATTAGGTTGCTGAGAGCCTCTCTATATTGCTGAAGCTGTCCTCAAACCTGTGGTCCTTCTGTCTCTGCCTCCCAAGTACTGGGATTACAGGCATGTGCCACCACACCTGGCCTCTCCCATTCTTAAACTATTTTTTTTTTTTTTGCGGTACTGGGGATTGAACTCAGGGGCATTCTACCTCCGAGCTATACCCCTAGCCCTATTTTTTATTCTTTATTTTGAAACCGAGTCTCACTAAGTTGCAGAGTGCCTCACTAGGTAGCTGAGGCTAGCCGCGAACCCAGATCCTCCGGTCTAGGCCTCCAATGCTGGGATTACAAGCCTGCGCCACCACGCCCGGCTCCATTCTTAAACTATTCTCCAAGTAGCCTTGGTTCCTTTTAGTGGGGATAGAGATCAAAATCCAGGTGCTAGTGTCTGTATTGCACTATTTTACATAAGAATCAAATCAGAACAGGGTGACTCAAGGACTACCAGCTACTAAATTCACAGAGGTAAAAATTCACATTTTTTGATAACAATGAATCTTTTTGAATTTGTAATTTGTTTTTTTGTTGTTCTGAGATTTCATTATTTTTATTTACTTTTTTTTTTTGTGGTACTGGGGATCAAACCCAGGGGCATTCTACTTCTGAGCTATACCCTCAGTCCTACTATTTATTCTTTACTTTTGAAATGGGGTCTCACAAAATTTCAGAGGGCCTCGCTAAGTAGCTAAGGCTGACCAGAAACCCGAATCCGTGTGCCACCATGCCCAGCTATTTTTATTTATTCTTTGTGTTATCTCTTTAACTAATTTTGATATTACATATTGCATATACATGTATCACATACATGTATACATGTGTTGTACATACATGTATAAATCATGTATATAAATATTGTTCTAAATTAAATGCTTATTTACAGTGGTTCCATGAGAGAAAGGAGGGTGCTGGGCAGAATTCTTACATGTCTACTAAAACATGTTTTGCAAAGCTTTTGTGATGATTAGATCACAGCATTGTGCAACCATCATCAAGATAAATTTTAGAACATTTATTTACCTCACAAAAACCTTGTACTTATTGGCATTTACTCCCCATTCCCCATAATCTTAGCCTTAGTCACTAATGTATTCTATCTAGATTTGCCTATTTTGATTATTTTGTATAAATAGAATAATACAAGATATAATGCTTTTTGATTGGCTTCTTTTACTTAACATAATGTTCTTAAGAGTCAGCCATTTTGTAGAATATATCAGAAGTTTGTTCATTTCCTTGGTTGAGTCACATTCCATTGTGTGTATATAACTTGTTTTGTTTATTCATTCATCAGTGGATAGAGATGTGGGTTGTCTGAACTTGTCATCTATTATGAATAATGCTGCTATGAACATTCATATACATATTTTTGTGTGGACATATATTTTCACTTCATGTGTATATACTTAGGAGGAACTTGCTAGTCATATGGTTATTTTATTTTCAACCTTTTGAGGAACTGCTGGATGGTTTTCCAAAGTGGCTGGACTATTTTACATTTAGCTTGGGAAATTTTATGGTAATTTATTTTGTTTTTTTATTTTTATTATTTATTTAGTAATTTATTTTCTTAGATTTGGACAGTCTTATTTTTATTACTCTTGTTTAGAAGGGCTGATGTGTATGATTATATCACACATGTGATACAGTTTTGAAGTATAAAAGATGAGTAGAACTATGGCTTTTTGTTTTCTATCACGCTTTCTAAGACATTGGTGTGGGATTTTTCTGATTTTGTCTCCTTCCTTGCATTTAGTGGAATAATGAGTAGAGGAAATAGCTGGAGAAAGCCTAGAGAGGTTAATTGATTGGCACAAGCTCTAGGGTATGGAATTACTTGTAAAAGAAATAACAGATCAAAGAAATAGAAATGGTAAGGGCTGAAGTTTTGAAGAAATTGAAAGAGATTTTGTTGGAGAACAGCTCTTTGGGAAACATTTTAAAGTATGGTTTCAGAACTTTTTTTTTCTGAAGATAACAAAAATTTCACTTTGTTTCTTTTTGTTGAAAAAATCATACTTTTTTTATTATAATAATTCGTGCTTTGTATTTATACATTTTTGTTAGGTACAAATTGATAAAGACAAATGTGCACACATTTCTCGTCTGACTCTATCCCCAATTCCCACCCCGCTCCCTCGCCCTCCCTCCCTCTCAAGTTCAGTTCAGTGAGTGATCTTGATATAATTGTGTAAGTACATCATGTGCCTTAGGATGCTCTCCCCCCCCCCCAGTCCATTCCCTTCGGTTAAATCTACTTCTTTGTTTATGGAGGGTCTCTACTTTTTCATGGAAAACATTATGTTAAGTGAGATTAGCCAGTCACAAAGAGTAAAGAAACATATGTTCTCCCTAATATGCAGATGTTAGGGAGTAGATGGGACATAAGAGGGTCCCCAGATGAAAAAAATCATACTTTTATTGCTGTATTGTAGTTTCACATCATAATCTGGTTCACAGTGATGGTGATACACATGCACACAGCACTTGGTGAGCTTCTGCCGGCTCCACACCCACTCCTTCCCCTTCCCCATACATGAAATTGAGATTGACATGAGTAACTTTATACATGTATATAACTTCAATGGAAGTGTTTCCTTCATTAATTTTCCCTCCTCCCTCCCCCACCAACCTCCCTAGGCCCCCTCCATGGCTCCACTGGGGTTTTTCCTCCATTACCTAAAGTTCCTCTGGTATCCTGATTACTCCCTAGCTTCCGCATATGAGAGAAAACATATGATCCTTCATCTTCTGTAACTGACTAATCTCACTTAAAATAATGTTCTCTAGGTCCGTCAATCTTCCTGAAAATGATATATTTTTTATTTTCTTTATTGCTGAGTGGAATTCTGTCGGGGGCCTAGTTCCGCGGGCTAGACCTCGCCTCTAGATGGCGCCTGGCAGAGTGCCAGAAGCAGCTGCAGGTGAATAACACCCTAGGGCTGTGCCACGCCAGAGCGCATGCACCAGCACGCCCGACTCGTGGCCGGGCCAGGTGAGAGCTGTATGAGACACCTCGTGGCTTAGACCTGGTGCAGCTATAAAAGCCTCTACCTCTCGCATAGAAAGAGCGCGGCTGAAAGAGCTGCTGGGGAAAGGCTGGTTGGGAAGTTGCTGGGCTGGGAAGTTGCTGGGAGGAATTGGTTGGGAAGAAGAAGCGGGTGGGAAGAGGTTGGCCGGGTTCTGGGGAAGTCCTGGGAAGAAAGATTGTGGGTTGCTAGTGGAAGACGGGTTGTTAGAGAGAGGGGTTATTGAAAGTTTGTAGGAAAAGCACTATTTGGAAAGACGACCTCTGCACTGTGTTTGTTATCGTTTGTGCAACGCCTTGATCCCAGAAAGAGAGAGATATAATAAAAGAGGTTCGAACCAGTAGCATTTAGCC
>PVLC010040787.1:0-13674 GCA_004027655.1 Graphiurus murinus
GGGATTGAATCCAGGGGCAGTCTACCTCCGAGCTACATCCCCAGTTCTATTTTTTTATTCTTTATTTTGAAACAGGATCTCACTAAGTTGCAGAGAGCCTCACTAAATAGCTAAGGCTGGCTGTGAACCCATATCCTCTAGTCTTAGCCTCCCAAGTATTGGGATTACAAGCCTGGGCCACCACGCCCAGGTCTCATTATAACCTTTGTTAATGTAATGTAGCTTTGGGTCAGCCCCCATTATGGTGGTGACTCCTGTAATTTAGTTTCCTTACTAGTTAGGTAGGAATACAATTACTCTTGCTATTTCTACTGTACAGGAAGAGGTTTGTGCATTGCTGGTTTGGGCGTACAGTAATGGAAATGAATGGTAAAATCTATCACGTTTCCCTTCACCAGAGTAAGCTGCACATGGAGGGCTTCCGGAGCCTCAAGGAGGGTGAGGCAGTGGAGTTCACCTTTAAGAAGTCTGCCAAGGGCCTCGAATCCATTAGAGTCACCGGCCCCGGGGGCGTCTTCTGTATTGGGAGTGAGAGGAGGCCAAAGGGGAAGAACATGCAGAAGCGCAGATCCAAAGGAGACAGGTACAACTTAGAAGGCAGCTTGTGTAGGTTGCTGGGCATATGTGTGTGTGTGGGGGGGGGGGTCCTGAGGAAGGGGGAAGCTCTCCAATCTGGCACTTGGACCAGGTTGCCAAAGATGGATGATGCCTGTGGCTCCAGGCAACACCTTAATGGTTGGGATACAGCTCACTTTGCTTCAGGAGCTGCAACCTCTATTGTTCAGTAAAGAGACACTGACTGCAAGCTGGGCATGGTGGCACACAACTCATAATCCCAGCATTCGGGAGGCTGAGACCAGAGGATCTGGGTTCGCGCCAGCCTCAGTTATCTAGTGAGGCACTCCGCAACTTAGTGAGACCCTGTTTCAAAATAAAGAATAAAAAATAGGGCTGGGGGTGTAGCTTGGAGGTAGAATGCCTCTGAGTTCAATCCCCAGTACTGAAGGAAAAAAAAAAAAAAGAAACACTGACTGCAGGTGTTGGTTTTAGATATAAAACAGACCATGGGTATGTTAGTGATCGGACAAGATGGCACATCTCTATTTGCTGTTTCTTTACCAGGTCTCCAATTGGCTGGTGTCTGTAATCTTACTATTTGACTTAAAATCTCTTAGCTCAGAGTAGATAATATAACCTGGCTTTTAAAATTTCTTTTTTGAGCTGGACATGGTGGCACACAGTTTTAATCCCAGTGTTTGGGAGGCTGAGACTGGAGGATCACAGGTTCAAGGACAGTTTCAGTAGGTAGTGAGACTCTCGTCAACCTAGCAAGACTGTTCTAAAAAAAAAAAAAAAAAAGCCTGGGAGTGTAGCTTGGAGGTAGAATGTTCCTGGATTCAGTCCTCAGTACCACCAAAAAGAAAAAAAATACATTTTTTGTTAAGAATATGATAAGCTGTCAACTATTCCTCAAGTCATAGTTTGTAGTTGGGAATCAATGGCTCCATTCTTGGTATCTTGTTATTTTCAAGTTGATATGAATCTGAAAATACCGTCTAGTTGGATTTGGAAAGGACTTAGAGATCACCTTCCATATTTCTCTATTTAGAAGTGGGGAAAAATTGCTGGACGTGATGGCCTCAGTCACACTCTTACCATCTTGTTTTCTACCAGGTGCTACAATTGTGGTGGTCTAGACCATCATGCCAAGGAGTGTAAGCTGCCACCCCAGCCCAAGAAGTGCCACTTCTGCCAAAGCATCAACCATATGGTGGCCTCATGTCCACTGAAGGCCCAGCAGGCCCCCAGCTCCCAGGGAAAGCCAGCCTCCTTCCGGGAGGAGGAAGAAGAGATCCACAGCCCTGCCCTGCTCCCGGAGACCCAGAATTGAGCCACAGCAGGCGGGGGCTATTCTTTTGCTATCAGGAGTTCAAGGAGCAGGCATTAATCGGCAGAGTGGAGAAAGTGGGGATAGGGTGGGTTGGGGGTAGCTGGCACTGCCATGTGTCTCAGGCCGGGGTTCCCAGCCGCATCCCATCTTCCCTCTTGGTGGGGGGAAGGGATGAGGCAAAGGAACTCCACCCATGCTCTATCCACATGCAATGTGGGCTTTGGGGGGAAGCCACCCTAGAACCTGCATGCTTTATCTGAGGCTTTACCCCCAAACCTCTAGCTTTTTGAATGTGGCCTGGATAGGGAAGTTGTTTTCCTTTTAAAGAAGGATAGGTAATAATAGTATTTCCCTTGCCAGGGTGTGAAACCATTAAGCATGCGATCAGATTAATGGGCCTGACCCACAAGCTACTACATTCTATGGGAGGGAATCTCAGGAGCAAGGCAGGGTGTTTTTTACATCTTGTTTTCTCATAACCCAATCTTGGGATATGGTGCTGGGAACTGTCCTAAGCAGTGGGTTGTGATGGGCAAAAGGGGTGTCTGGGGCAAAAGCTGCAGACCTGCTGCTCCTTACTCATTCCCACCCCTTTCTGGGCCAATGTGATTTTATTTATTTGCTCCCTTGGATAACTGCACCTTGGGTCCCACTTTCTCCAGAATGCCAACTGCACTATCTGTGTGCGAATGACGTATCTTGTGCATTTTAACTTTTTTTTTCCTTAATATAAATATTCTGGTTTTGTATTTTTGTATATTTTAATCTAAGGCCCTCATTCCTGCACTGTGTTCTCAGGTACATGAGCAATCTCAGGGATAAGTCGGCAGCAGCTCCAGGTCTGCACAGCAGGAATACTTTTTGTTGTTTTTATCACCATGGAGAGCAACCATTTGGAGTGCACAGCCTATTGAACTACCTCATTTCTGCCAATTAGAGCTGGCGTTTCTGCCATAGTGTCCTCTTGAAACCCCCTCCACCTTGAAAATGTTTCATACTGGAAAGTTGGAAATTAGACTAAGGTGGTACTGAGAAGTTAGGAGAGGCTGGGCCAGGTGGAAGGCCCAGAGGGGAAGCCAAAGTTAGGTGATGGTTGTCTAATTCTAGGGCACAGGACTTGCTTCACATACCAGATCCATCCCTCACCAGATAAGTCAAGGCTTACCATGCACAACAGGGTGTGTGTGTGTGTGTGTGTGTGTGTGTGTGTGTGTGTGTGTGTGTTGGTATGTGGTATGTGTGGTGTGTGTGTGTGTGTGTGTGTGTGTTGGTGGGGTTTTTTGTTTTTGTTTAAATATGAGCCAGTAAGGGTGAGTTTTAAGATCAGTACCTCTACCCACCACCCTGTGCTGTCCAGGGATGGCTATATGAAGCAATGACTAAAATCCTAAACCTTTCAAATTCTTGGCTTCCAAGGAGACCCATAAGTGAGGGCCTCTTGTGGCGCCCGGAGCCAGTGTCCTGCCCTGCTGCAATAGTGATGAATAGTGTCGTGGTAGCTAAAGGAGAAAAAAGGGGGTTTCGTTTACATGTTGTGAGATCACCACAAACCTACCTCACTGTGTTGAAACGGGGCAAATGCAATAGAACGCATTGGGTGGTGTGTGTCTGATCCTGGTTTCTTGTCTCCCCCAAAGGCTGCCCCCTCTAGTTATTGTATTTGTCTGGGCGTTGTAGGACTTTACTGAGTCTCTGAGTTGGTGATTGTAAGGTGGCCTAGTTTGTGTAAATAGAATGTGTTGGTCTTTCTCCATGTTCTTTTGGGGTTTTATTGTTTACAAACTTCTTTTTGTATTGAGAGAAAAATAGCCAAAGCATCTTTGACAGAAGGTTCTGCACCAGGCAGAAGGATCTGAAACATCAGTGTGAGGTGTCCTCTTCTTGAAGTAGGGCTCTTGAACCATCTTTTCTTTTGTGTTCCCCTTCCTATTCCCTATTTTGGACTAGGCCTTCTGTCCTAAAAACATGCCTCCTGTCCTACCCTCTACAAAAGAAAATCTACATGCCCACACACATATTTAATTCTTGGAGTGTCCCTATAACTCTTAAATGATTTGTACAAAAACCTGAAAAGGCTAGGATCCTTCACCCCTCATTCCCAACCTCCTGAGTCAATACCAGTTCTTGATGCCATCTGTGCTGAATACCACACTGCTGTATTTGGATGGATCAAACCTACTTATTCTGTAATCCTAGACTGGGGGCCTTCCATTGTAGAAAGTAGAGTCAGGAGACCAGGAAAGAGAATATGAATGTATGTTCAAGTCACTCAGGAACTTTTATGCAGGTGCAAGAAGCTTTTGTCAAAGTAGCCACAAGATTGTTTAATAGGAGACGAACGAATGTAACTCCATGTTTACTGCTAGAAACCAAAGCTTTGTGTGAAATCTTGAATTTATGGGGAGGGAGGGAGGGAGGGTGGGAAAGTGTGTACCTGTCTATTCTTTCCCTGATCCCTTCCCCTCATTCCTGAACTGCAGGAGACTAAGCCCCCTTGGGCTTTGGTGACCCCATCACGGGGTGTTTATTTGATGGTTTGATTTTTGCTGTACCCGGGTACTTACTTCCTCTCCCATTTTCTAATCATTTTTGTAACACATATGCTGACTCTTCCCTTCCCTTCTCCTCTCCCTGGGAAAATACAATAAATAAAGACTTATTGGTACTCAAACTGTTATCTCTTTGTCACATATTTAGGGTGCTTTTCTCTTCCCCAAATTCCCACCTTGGATTGGGATTCAGAAATCACAGAAGAACCATTAAGTTTTTCCGTTCACCACTTTGTTAAGAAAGAATCTTGAAAGTGCAGTCCTCATGGCACCTCATTACAGTGGATTTTTGTTTCTAGTTAGGCCTCTTGTCCTTTCCTTGGAAGCTGCCACATTCAAGAGAGGATTAGAGGCTTGGCATGCATAAGAATGGGTTTGCCTCTGCCACTGGCTGGGATGAAAGGATGGGGCCATGGCTTGGGGCATGAGACCCTAATCATACTTTGTCCCCTACTCCTCAAAGCCCTTTACAAATCTTAATTAATTAACCCCTGAAGGCACCCCAAGAAGGAAAATACTATGTGGAACTGGGGAAATTGAGGCCAAAGAAGATTCACTGACTACAAACGAACATTTTCTCTCCTAATGAACATTGACTTTTTAAATATCTCTCCCTCAGGGGAGGATTTAAAAATGAAAAAAATTACTTAGAGGCAAACCAAGTATTGACACACAAAGTGTAAGGAAACAAACTGCTTTAAATCCTCAAACCCTAGCAGTGTTGTAAGAGCAAGGATTAGATGTTTCATACATTCCCTCCAGGGACTTTGTGATCCCTTAACTATACCAAAAGTCAAAGCTGACAGTAGAAGCTCATAAAGCAGCAGTACTACTAGACTACAGTGAATCTGTCTTCATCCAAAACATGCTAGACTGAAACTCACTCCAGGGTTACAAAGCAGAAAGGGTGGATGAGTGCTAGGACTGTGTGAGTGGGTTACTCATCTCTGGGTCTTTAATCATGTTGCTTTTAAAAATACCCTTTTCATCAGAAAGAGTGGAAGGTAATATGTATAGCCGCTGCAACATTTCTAAGTTACCCTGTTTGAGATTGCAAAGTCAGGTCCCTTGAAATTTTGAAATTCTGTTCTAAAACATTCAGATCAAAGTTGTGTTATGTTTTAAAGGAAATAACTGGTTGCGTCAGACATCAATAAATTCCTCTTTTTTTTTTTTCTGGCACTGGGAATGGAACCTGGGGCATGTTCAACCTCCAAGCTACACCCCCAGCCTTTTTTTTTTTTTTTTTTTTTGGCGGTACTGGGGATTGAACCCAGGGGCATTCTACCTCTGAGCTACACTCCCAGCCCTATTTTATATTCTTTATTTTGAAACGGTCTCATTAAGTTGCAGAGGGCCTCGCTAAGTAGCTGAGGCTGGCCACGAACCTGTGATCCTCCTGTCTCAGCCTCCCAAGTACTGGGATTACAAGCGTGGGCCACCACACCCACCTCCCCAGCCTTTTTGATTTTTTATTACTTATTTCTGGTACTGGGGATTGAACCCGGAGGCATTCTACCTTCGAGCTACACCCCCAGTCTGATTTTATTTCTTATTTGGAAACTTCACTCGGTTGAGTCTCACTACTAGCTGAGGCTGTCCTCGAACCTGTAATCCTCCTATCTCAGCCTTCCAAGTACTGGGATTACAAGTGTGCGCCACCACGCCCGGCTCTTTTTTATATTTTTATTTTGAAACTGGGTCTCCCTAAGTTGCTGAGGCTGGCCTGGACCCTAACATCCTATTTCAGCAACTCCAGCGCCACTACACGGGATTCTTCCCCCATAAATAGGTGGGTTTAGGGAGTCTGTAAATCATAAAATCTGGCTACCTTCAATCTGCCCAATTTATTCGGTACGTCTGTAAGATTGACTAGGGTTAAGAAACTTCCTCCCCCAATGATTTAAGTCCACTAAATAAGAAACAATACAGTAAAAATACAATTTCTAACACTTAAGTCATAGCATGGCTTCTAATGAAGTCCAGTTCTGCCATCTCCAGAGCAAGGCCCGGCAGGCAGAGCAGGGCCTTAGTCTATTTCTCAGTAGGCTGCTGTCAGCGGCTGAGGAGCCCCTCAGTTTCTGAGGTGAGTTTCCCCCAATTCTCGCCCAATGGGATATTTCCCAGAGGACTCGGGATCAGTGGATCTATGAACCTCCCCGCTCCCGCTGCAGGGCTCATCTAGACTTCCCCAGCCAATTCCCCAGCACGCGGCCGGGAGCCCGGCAGCCCAGCAGGGCCGCTGGAGCCCACCTTTCACCGGAGCCACGCCCGCGCGCCGCGGGAGCGAGCACCAATGGCAAGACGCAGGCCCTCGTGCGGCTCCGCCCCCTAGCTACAGGCACAGGATGGGCCCCGCCTACTGGGTGACGAATGGGGCGTGTCCCAGCGCCCAAGGATGACGTATTCTTCCAGCGCCACGTCGTGAGGAAGTGTCTGCGAACTGGACCAGTTGGAATAAGACCCACGGAGCAGCACGGGCGCCGTACCCAAGGAGAGACCGAGAAAAGAGAGGTGACTGGGCGAGGAGTCAGCTGCGGAAGAGCTAAAAAGAATAGACTAGAAGAACAGAGGAGGCAGCTGCGGGAGAGCTAAAAAGAATAGATAATTACGGGACCACTGAGGGGTGAGGTAACGGGTGCGACCGCTGCAGGGATTAGTGACTCGGAACACGAAGTGGGAAATGGCTTAGGGGAAGGAGAGAAAGAAGATGCGGGGAATGATCAAGGTGTACGCACAAGGATGTGGCAGAAAACGGACTTGGACGTTCAGAAGAAGTTAGTTCACATAATGAGAGAAAATAAGAGCTATGTCTAGGATCCAGGAGAACCAAGCAAGGCTTCTTGCCCCAAAATTTCTATTGGTTTATGCAGTTCTGGGTGATCAAAGATTAGAGGTTCAGCCCCAGTGTCTTTGCATTCTAATGCTGACTGCTTTCCACAGTCCAAGAGAATCTTTAGGAGTCAGCTGTAGTTATTTGCAAGCACAGATAACTTCTTATTCTCTTTGTTGTTTATTCAGGATTACCTGACTGGTGTTTTGTTCTGGGCCGATCTTTTAACTGGGCAAGAGCTATGTCATGGATCAAGGAGGGAGAGCTGTCACTTTGGGAGCGGTTCTGTGCCAACATCTTAAAGGTGAGCAGTGGGTCAGAGTACCAGTTGACTTAACTTAGTTGGATAATCTTGTATCAAAACCTGTTATTAAAGTTGAGCAATCCGTGTTGTTAACTGGAATTTAGCACAGAAACCAAAGAGTTTTTTAGAATTGTAATTTCCAGGGCTACATTTCTGGTACTTTATTGTTCCACCTGACATTTTCAGGTAGTAAGGGTTTCCCAATATCATTGAGCAGCATAGACTGTTAGGTTTTCCTTATAGAGATCTGAAATTTGTTTCCCTGGAGTCGTGGCCCGTTGTTTCAAGTATTGTCTTCTGAGTTTAAATACAAAAACTATTCTCTCTTTAATGTGGCAGTACAGCCTAACAGTTTGGGGCTCTGGTGGGGGATAAGCATGAATTAATGCTTTTTTCTGTTATTCTGTTAATTATTAACACTGTGACTTTAACAACTATACCCTTATGAGGATAAAATTAAGCATAGGTTTACAGCACTTAGCACAATGATTAGCAGGTTTTTGGTTTTGTTTTGTTTTATGTTTTGGTTATACTGGGAATTGAACCCAAGGGCATTCTACTCCTGAGGTACACCCCTGGCCTGATGTTATTTTTTATTTTCAAACAAGGTCTCGATAAGACTGGCCTTGAAACTGCAATCCTCCTGTCTCAGGCTCCCAAGTACTGGGGTTACAAGCATGTGCCACTACCCCCAGCTGTAGTAGTACTTTTTTTTTTTTTGGTTGTACTGGGGATTGAACTCAGGGGCATTCTACCTCTGAGCTTACCCCCAGCCCTATTTTTTATTCTTTATTTTGAAACAGGGTCTCACTAAGTTGCGGAGTGCCTCACTAGGTAATTTAGCTGAAGCTGGCCGTGAACCTGGATCCTCCTGTCTCAGCCTCCCAAATGCTGGGATTACAAGCATGTGCCACCACGCTAGGCTGTAGTAGTTCTTATAACTACTGCCATTATTAGGTGAGTATTCTTACAGTATTTGAAGACTTTTATTTGTTTATATATTTAAAAAATTACTTCTATTTTTAATTTTTTTACAGTACTGGGGATTGAACCCAGGGGTATTCTACCTCCAAGCTACACTCCCAGTCCTATTTTTTTATTCTTTATTTTCAAACAGGGTCTCACTAAGTTGCAGAGGACTTAAATAGCTGAGGCTGGCTATGAACCTGCGATCCTCCTGTCTCAGCCTCCCAAGTACTAGGATTACAAGCATGTGCCACCACACTCAGCTTATTTATTTATTTATTTTTGGTGGTACTGGGGACTGAACCCAGGGATATACTACCTCTGAGTTACACCTACAGCCCTATTTAATTTATATATTTATTTGTTTTGTGGTACAGGGGATTGAATCCAGAAGCATTCTACCTCTAAGCAATACCACAAGACCCATTTTATTTTATTTTTATTTTCAGGGGGGAGGGCACTAGGGATTGAACACAGGGGCATTCTACCTCCGAGCTACATACCCAGCTTATTCTTTATTTTAAAACAGGGTCTCACAAAATTGTGGAGGGCCTCACAAGTTGCTGAGGCTGGTGTCAATTGTTTGATCCTCCTGTCTCTGCCTCCCATGTACTGGGATTACAAGCTTGCACCACCATGCCTGGCTTTTTTTTCCCCCTCACTATGTTCCCCAGGTTGGCCTTGAATTCTGTGTTCAGGTAATCTTCCTATCTTATCCTCCTGAGTAGCTAAGGCTGCAGATACATACCACCATGCCCCTAAATTTGTATGTATGTATATATGTATTTATTTATTTGTTTATTTTTTCTTTGTGGTACTGGGGTTTGAACTCAAGGGCATTCTACCTCCGAGCTATATCCCCAGCCCTATTTTTTATTCTTTATTTTGAAACAGGGTCTCACTAAATTGCGGAGGGCCTCACTAGGTAGCTGAGGCTGGCCGAGAACCTGGATCCTCCAGTCTCAGCCTCTCAAATTCTGGGATTACATGCATGCGCCACCACACCCGGCTTTATTTATTTGTGTGTGTGTGTGTGTGTGTGTGTGTGTGTGTGTGTGTGTGTTTTTTTGTGGTACCAGGGGATGAACCCAGGAGCATTCTACCTCCAAGCTACATCCCCAGCTCTATTTTTTATTCTTCATTTTGAAACAGGGTCTTGCTAAGTTGCGGAGGGCCTCACTAAGTAGTTGAGGCTGGCCGAGAACCTGGGATCCTACTGTCTCAGTCTCCCAAGTACTGGGATTACAAGTGTGTGCCACCATGCCCGGTTCTAAATTTTTATAAAAATTTGAATGTTTAGTTCTTTTATAAAGTTAGATGATAAAAGCCCAGCCGGGCATGGTGGTACAAGACCAGTCTCAGCACAGCAACTTAGTGAGACTCTGAGCAACCTAGCAAGATCATTTCAAAGTTAATAAACAACAACAACAAAAGCAGCAGCAGCAGCAGCAGCACTGGAGCTGAGCCTAGGGGTGTATCCTGAAGGTAGAATACCTTTGCCTTCACTTTCTAGTACCAAAAAATAGCAGGAGCCACTTTTTAGCTCTAGCCAACTACTGCCACAAAGAAATTTGGGCCTAATGTTGTTCTAATCTTTTTCTTTCTTTTGTAGTACTGGAGCCGGGCGTGGTGGCGCACGCTTGTAATCCCAGCATTCGGGAGGCTGAGACCGGAGGATCCGGGTTCGCGGCCAGCCTCAGCTACCTAGTGAGGCACTCCACAACTTAGTGAGACTCGGTTTCAAAACAAAGAGTAAAAAATAGGGCTGGGGGTGTAGCTCGAAGGTAGAACGCCTCTGAGTTCAATCCCCAGTACCACAAAAAAAAAATAGGGGTGGGGGTATAGCTCGGAGGTAGAATGCCCCTGAGTTCAACCCCTAGTACCGAAAAAAAAAAAAAAATTCTTTTGTAGTTTTTGTAGTACTGAGTATTTAATGCAAGGCCTTGCACATGGTAGTCAAGTACTCTAACACTGAGCTACATACCCAGCCCATTTTTTTTTTTTCTTCTTTTGAACTGGGGATTGAACCCAGGGGCACTCTACATCTGAGCTACACTCACTGCCCCTGTGATCCTCCTGTCTCAGCCTCCCAAGTACTGGGATTGCAGGTATGTGCAGCCATGCCTGGCTCACCTCCAGGCCTATCTATCTATCTATCTATCTATCTATTATTTGTTTGTTTCTTTGTATGTGGTACTAGGGATTAAACCTAGGATCATTCTACTTCTAAGCTACACCCCCAGCCCAATTTTATATTTATTTCGAAACAGAGTCTCACTAGGTTAATGAGAGTCTCACTATTTGCTGAGGCAGTCCTCGAGCCTGCACTCTTCCTGTCTCAGCCTCCTAAGTACTGGGATTACAAGTATACACCACCATGCCCAGCTTTGTTGTTTATTTTGAAATGGTCTCACTAAATTGTGGAGGGCCTTCCACAAGTTACTGAGGCTGGCCACAAACCTGTGGTTCTCTTGTCTCAGCCTCTCAAGTACTAGGATTACAGATGTACTCCACCACACCTGGCTTACTTTTTTTTTTTTTTTTTCCTTTGGGGTACAGGGGATTGAACTCAGGGGCATTCTACCTCCAAGCTATGCCCCCAGCCCTATATTTTGTATTCTTTATTTTGAAACTGAGTCTCACGAAGTTGTGGAGTACCTCACTAGGTAGCTGAGGCTGGCCTCGAACCCGGATCCTCCGGTCTCGGCCTCCCGAATGCTGGGATTACAAGCATGCACCACCATGCCTGGCTCTTTTTTTTTTTTTTTTTTTTAATGTGGTACCAGGGATTGAACCCAGGGGCATTCTACCTCTTAGCTAGATCCTTAGCCCTATTTTATGTTGAAACAAGGTCTCACTACGTTGTAGAGGGTCTCAGTAAATTGCTGATGCTGGCCTCAAACCTGCAGTCCTCCTGTCTTAGTTTCCCAAGTACTGGGATTACAGGCATGGGCCACCACACTTGGCATTAATGCAGGTGTTTGTTTTCGTTTTTTTGCAGTACTGGGATTGAACCCAGGGGCATTCTACCTCTGAGCTCCACCCGCCAGCCCTATTTTTTATTCTTTATTTTGAAACAGGGTCTCACTAAGTTGTGGAGGGCCTCACTAAGTAGCTGAGGCTAGCCATGAACCCGGATCCTCCAGTCTCAGCCTCCCAAGTTCTGGGATTACAAACGTGCACCACCACGCCCGGCTGGCATTAATGCAGTTTTATTGAGCTAAAATACCCAATGACAGTGGCATTTATCTGTAATCCCAGTACTTATTAAGAAGCTGAGACAGGAGGATCCTAGGTTTTAGACCAGCCTCAGCAACTTGGTGAGACCCTCAGCAACTTAGCCAGACCCCGTTTCAAAATAAATAAAGCCAGGTGTGGTGGTGCACTCTTGTAATCCCAGAATTTGGGAAGCTGAGACAGGAGGATTGCAAGTTGATAGCCAGCCAGGGCAACTTTAGCAAGGCTCTCAACAACCTAGTGAGACCCTGTTTCCAAATAAAAAATAAAATTGGGCTGGGGTTTTAGCTTGGAGGTAGAGTGCCTCTGGGTTCAACCCCTAGTACCAAAATAATAATAACAATAAAATACCCAATTCTCTTTCTTGCAGATTTCATCATATTTCTCAAACCTATCAGCTTGGGATGTAGAGTCCCACTTTATGCCTGAAAAGTATGAGATTGCTTCAGCCAGGTGTGGCGCACTCCTGTAATCCCTGTACTTGGGAGGTTGGACAGGATGATCGCAGGTTCAAGGACAGCCTTAGCAAGTAGGAAGAGTCATCAACCTAGCAAGACCCTGTTTCCAAGTAAGAAATAAAATCAGAAGCCGGGCGTGGTGGCGCACGCTTGTAATCCCAGCATTCGGGAGGCTGAGACCGGAGGATCCGGGTTTGCGGCCAGCCTCAGCTACCTAGTGAGGCACTCCGAAACTTAGTGAGACTCGGTTTCAAAATAAAGAATAAAAAATAGGGCTGAGGGTATAGCTCGGAGGTAGAAAGCCCCTGAGTTCAATCCCTGGTACCGCAAAAAAAAAAATAAAATAAAATCAGGCTGTGTGTGTAGCTTGAAGGTAGAATGCCTCTGAGTTCAATCCCCAGTACCACAAAACAAAACAACAAAAAAGTATGAGGTTGTTTCATCATTTGTCTTCTTTCTCCATAGGCAGCCCCAATGCCCAAACACATTGCATTCATCATGGATGGGAACCGTCGCTATGCCAAGAAGTGCCAGGTGGAACGCCAGGAGGGCCACTCTCAGGGCTTCAACAAGCTGGCTGAGGTGGGTGTTGGTGTCAGAACCCGAATTAAAAAATCTGTAGAGAGTTTGACTGTAGTTAAAAGTGAGGCCCTGAGTTTGCAGTGGTTTGGGAGTGGGTTTTGTTTTGTATGTGTGTGGTACTAGATATTGAACCCAAGATGTTCTATCTCCAAGTACACCTCCAGCCCTTTTTATTTTTTGTTTTGAAAATGAGTCTTAGAAGCCGGGCATGGTGGCGCACACCTATAATCCCAGTACTTGGGAGGCTGAGACAAGAGGATCCCAGGTTCAAGGATAGCCTCAGCAAGCAGTGAAACTGGTCAAGCTAGCGAGACCTTGTTTCCAAATAAGAAATAAAATTGGTCTGGGGATATAGCTCAGAGGTAGAATGCCTCTGGGTTTAATCCCCAGTACCAGAAAAAAAAAAAAGTCTTAGTTGGGCATGGTGGTACACATTTGCAATCCTAGTACTTTGGGAAGCTGAGGCAAGAGGATTGCAGGTTCAAGACCAGCCTCCGCAACTTTTTTTGCAAAACTGGGGATGGAGCCGGGGATGGTGGCGCATGCTTGTAATCCCAGCATTTGGGAGGCTGAGACCTGAGGATCTGGGTTCGCGGCCAGCCTCAGCTACCTAGTGAGGCACTCCGCAACTTAGTGAGACTTGATTTCAAAATAAAGAATAAAAAATAGGGCTAGGGGTATAGCTCGGAGGTAGAATGCCCCTGAGTTCAATCCACAGTACCGCAAAAAAAAACAAACAAAAAACTGGGGATGGATCCCAGGGCATTCTACCTTCAAGCTATACCCCTAGCCCTATTTTTTATTCTTTATTTTTTTTTTTTTTTTTTTTTTTTTTTTTTTTTTTTTTTTTTTTG
>PVLC010040788.1:0-13699 GCA_004027655.1 Graphiurus murinus
TAGGTTTTTAATGACTAGTTATTTATTGTATTGCAAGTTAAATTAAATTGCTTCCTTCAAATGCAACTCATTGCTGATTAATAAAAATATGTTTTCTATTTACATGATATGAATACTTATTATCCCATCGTACTTTACAGGCAAAATAAGACTTCATAAATGTGGGTGCAAATTATATTTAACTTGTACCAATAGATTAAGACTCAATGGCTCTAATCCTGATGCAATTAGGTAAAGTTAAAAGACATCCAGTCAATTTTCTTTTCATGAGATGATAGTCTTGGAATGACTCATACTTTTTTTCCCTATATTCTTCTCATTATAAAAAGAACCTTTGATCTTAAATTCTGCCACTCCAAATATGGGAAATTGGGTGCAGAGTTCTGAACACCCTTCTCTCCCTAGGTTCTTTGCAACGCACTATTTGTAAAGACCCTGAAAATAGCAGCCAACCCTTTTTGGTGGATCCTAGGGCACCTCCCCTCTTAGCTCCTGAAGGCTGAAGTAACAGCCCTTCACCTACCTTTCCTCTATCTTCCTTCATAAAAAATACTGGAAGTTAGAGTAGGGATGCTGGAATCTAATATACACAGGCATTTTTGTACCAGAGGATATAGTGGATTTTAAGTAAGATTCTAGTTGCCTGCTAGTGCCTGGATGTCAATCCTCCTGAGTACATGGATAGAAGGACTCCTTCTTTGCCTTCCTGGTCTGTGGCTGAATGAGGCTGCTCCAGCACCACAGAGTTAGGATATAGGTCTGATAGTCTCTGAACCATTAACATAGGCAGATGGTATTTGCCATCATTGGGATTTAGCAGATTTCCAATATAGCCATGCTCTTAATCCTTGTGATCACTTACTTGTGTTTAGAGAGGATCAGAATACCTGGGAGTTCCCTTTCAAACCACAGGCAGATCAGTATCATCTGCCATCAAATTACCACCTGGAATGGAGGGAGACATTCTTTCAAACCCCTGTGTTGGCAATGTTTAATATTTAAATATAATATTGCTAGAAGTATAGAGACCTTAAAGGTAACTGGCCCCCTGTTCTGGCTAAGTGAGAGTTTCCTCTGCAACCTGACTGTATCAGAGCCAGTTGGCCAGTCATTGAAGGTTCAAGTTTCTGCTTCTGTGGTGTGGAGGTGTCTCTGGAGGCAGCTGCCCATGACTCCCTGCACCCAGGGGAGCTCAGGTGACTAGTTCACACCAGTGGATGAGAGCAGAAGTGAGTGCCACATTCTCATCAGATCTCTCTCATTTCCTTCAGGCACTTTAGAGTGAGCCCATCTCTAGAATGAGGTTGCAAATTTGCTGTATTTGGTAGCTGGTATCCCCTCGCCCCCCAAAAAGGAATACAGTAGTATTCTCAATCTCACACGTTCTTCTAAGGGCTTGATGAACAGAATGTTGTCGAGGAAATGTCGTATGATCTCTAAGGCAAGACTGTAAAGGGGACAAAGTTAGAGTTATCTCTGCAACTTGACAGTGACACTCAGGTCATCCAGAGAGGCCATGTGTGGGTACTCTGAATTACAGCCCAGGTGACAGTCAACCAGCGTTTCCTGCCTGGCACGGTGCCTTCCCACCACCCCAGTGCCCAGCCTCCCAGCTGAATGGGGGTGAAACAAGCTAGGGTCACTGAATCCTGCCCAAAGGACAGATGCATGAGCAAAACGAATTACTTTAAGTCACTAAGTCTGGACACAGTTTCTTACATAGCAATAGTTAACTGAGACATTTCATTCTGACAACCCATGGCAAGGCCTTGTAAATATTGCTCCTGATCTGGGTGTGCCAGAGTAAGCAAGACAACAGAGCCCACACCAGGATTAGCAGATGCTTTTCTAGCAAGAATCAATCAATCAATCAATCAATCAAACAAACAAACAAAAATCATGATTTCAAATATTTGGAAGCCAGAGGTCAAGGGCTAGATTCATTCCTGGGTCCTTGGAGAAGGGGAAAAGGGTCAGTTTCCTGGAAGGTGGACACAGACTCGGTATATGGAAGAAGTGACTTTTCAAGTTGTAGCATCCCATAGTAAAGCAGACTGTGATTTGGTGGGGTGAGGTCTGCAGCTGTCCCAAGCTGCAGGTGTGTGGCTGCGGGGTGGTGAGAAAGTGTTAAGGCTGTGAATGGAAAACATTGTAAGTGTGGCTCAGTGATTCTAGATCTGAATCACCTTTGCTGCCTTCATAAAGTTTTTCTTGGAAAGTGTCATGCTACTCACACACGAGGCTCTGAGTTCGCTTTTAAAGAAACCTCTGTGAGCTTTCTTTTGATGATACCTCTGGGCCAATGCCAAGGTGGCTTTCTCAGCCCTGGAGTCACTGGCTGTGGTATCCATGGAAGCATATGCAAATAGTGGATATGCATTTTATTCTATGTGTACTTAGCCACAGCTCAGAATAAAAACAACCCTTGGCAGATTCACAATTCTATTCTGTCCTCAGAAGGAGGTGAATACCATCTTATTCATGAAATTATTCCATTACTCTTCCTTATGAGATTCATTATTCTACTTTAGCTCCATATCTTTCAAAAAGTATTTCACATTTTTCTAGAAAACACATTGGTATTATTTATAATTGACAATCTCCCCTTGGATGATTTAGGATGTACTTCTGCCAAGGCATGAATTCAGATATTAAATATTATTCAACGTCAATTATACTGTGATTATTCTGGAAGTGTTTTTATATTCAATTTTCATTCATTCAGCTTATGACTATAATTTAAATAAGGGGTTTTCTTTATTGTGTTAAATGTATTATCAATGTAGTGTTTTCGCCTAATAACTGTACCATGCATACAGGTTTAAGTATTTTCCAAGGTCTTGAGCCAAACTAAAATAAAGCGTGCTTTGTCTCCAAATTGGAGGAAAGAATTTATTATAATTCTTTTCAAGACTGTGAAAGAAAACATAGACAACTGCAGGATTATTTTTAATACCCCAAAAGAATGTGAAATATTTTTGTCACAGTGCTATGGAAACTGCAGTTGGTAATGAGGGGCTACCTCATCAGAGTAAAATGTGCATTGCTTTAGAGTTGAATAAATTCTATTTGTTTATTAAGGTTTTTATGACCTAAAAGAAATATACTTGAAAGACTCATTCCATCAGTTTGATCAAATTCATGTTCAAAACATTCTTAATGTAAAGTATTCAATAAAGCTCCAATGCCCAGATGAAAAATCTTGGGAACTGACTTAGAAATACTCAGTCTGAAGGGATCGGTCCTGAAGCCACACAGGGGGAGACCTGGAAGGTATGACCACCCACCCAGGATGCTCAGATGTCCCTGCGGGGTGACACTGCTCACCTTTGTCATTGCTTATCTGTAAAAGATGGAGAAGGAGAAGGAGCCCCAGTGCATGCTCAGCTGGAATGGCCCACCCTAGCAGACAGCCAGGGCTACGGTGGATGACAAGGGATTCTCTGAGGGGTCAGTCCCTCTTCTCAGGCAGTCTTCAGTCCAGGGAGGTCCCCAGGTAGCATTTCTTGAGATTACTCTTACACACACAGCCACTGTTCTGAGGAGGTTGGGCAGAGAAAGCCTTCCAACCTCTGCCACATGCTCTGCGGGGCCAGCCATCCCGTGACACTGCCCTGGTCATCAGACCAACCTGTGCTTCTCTTGGATGAGTGACCACTTGACTCTCTGAATGGCCTTTCCTTTTAGGGCACAGAAGTAGCTTGGTGAAAGGTGGAGGAGGCTGTGGAAATGAACTCACACCTCTTGGCGTTGCATGCCTAGAGGTACGGAGAGGAGAGGCTTCCGTGATGGGCTTTGGGATGTCACAAAGAATGTTCCTATTGAATCTTTCCCTGGTAGCAGATACCTGCCTCTCTCACATGTCCACGGTCACAGGGAACGTCCAGATGCTTCTTCCTGGCACAGAGAAGCCCTGCTCCAAGATGCCTTTCAGCCTGAGCCGCACAATAAAGAAAGAGGCCGGCACCTCACACAGGGCAGCTTCCTCGGGGTAAGAAGTAAAGTTCTATCCAACAAGGGATCCGGGCATTTCCACAGGAAGAAACAAAGCCAAACACAAGGTAACACCCTTCCTTGTACTAATGATATTTACCCTGCGATTAGCTGGCACAATTGCTTGAGAAGGTAAAATAGATGCTTTGCAAGCTTGAGAACTTTCCTCTGTCACCCTCCCTATCACGGGGATGACAACATTTGTGTAGCACTAAATCACATCTGTGAGGCATTTTGCAGTCTGCAGATGGAGTGTTCTGAGCGAGGGTGACTGATGAGACTCCCCGCTGCCAGCTCCTTCCCCATCCTCTTCTCAGTAAGTGGGAAAGGCGCCTCCCTGAAGTTTCTGAAGGAAAAACCAGGCTTCCTCCTCTCCCTCGAGGCTCCATCCATCACCTCCAGGAAAATGACTCCCAGACTCACACCCTCAGCTCTGACCTCCCTCTGGAGCTCCCTTTCAATCACATCCCTACCTACCAGACACCTGCCCCTCCTTGGTCTGCCAAAGCCTCCGACTTATGACTAAAATCAAATTGAATAAATGTCAGCCCCTCTGGGTTCCCTTTGGGGTCAAGGTATCCCTGATTTCTCAGCTTTCCTTTTGTATCTAACCAGGGGGTAGATTGTATGCATTCGGCAAGAGTCTATTGAGTGTCTGCTGCGTGTATAGCACTGTGTTGCTAGCAGGGAGGACGCAAACCAAATACTCAAGGAACTCGGGAAAGGGAGCCAACTGTGTTCCATGGAGAGAGGGATCCTGGGAGATAAGACACATGTGGAACCTTGGTGGGGAATCCAGACAGAATGTACTTTGGGTGAAGGGGCTTTACATGTGTTAAGTGCCTACCCTTTGCTTTATACATTGCTGTAGTTTCCTAGAAGCACATCCTAAGAGAAGGATCGGGGGCAAATGGTTAATTTAGTGGGGGGTCCTGGGAAACACCAGCAGGGGTGCGGACAGGGACACACGGAGGGAATGTCAGTCAATCAAGAGAGCCACTGTGGACTAGGGAGGCTCTACTCTGCTGGGGTGCTGGAGAACCAGCAGTCATCCCTCCCATGGAGCAGGAGAACTGCTCTGCACTTACAACCAGAGGAAGCGCCCACACTAGAGACCCCAGCGTCGGGGTTCTGAGGGCAGGAGGTGACAGCCTCCACTGCACAGGCCTCATCTTCTTGAAGCTCCACCACCATGGTCAGGTTGGTTTCATGTGGTCCACCGGGTCGCAGGCAGCAAGGTACCTTGCATAGGTGAAATAGGCTTGAACTCCTGGTTGTTCCTTTAGCCCATAGTTGTGCCTAGAGAAGGCTGCATGGGGGAGGTGGCCTGAGTCGGGACTTGTGCATGTGTGTGGCTATCCTTGAGGCTTAAAAATAGCTGGTGCTGGGCTGGGCATGTAGCTCAGTGGTAGGGCACTTGCCTAGCATGGTCAAGGCCCTGGGTTCCATCCCCAGCACTGAAAAAAAAAAAAGAAGAAGAAGAAGAAGCAAAAAGTGGACAATAACCATGCTTAGAGTTATTAAATACTCTCAAATCCACCTTTCCTTTGGGTGCTAACTAGGTAGGTGGACCTTGTTCACACCCCACCCCCAACCCTGCAGTTCTGGAAGCCCTGCAGCCACCACACTGCAGCCTTCTTGCGGCTTTCCCGCCCCCTCCTGAAGCGTGGTGCTCCCCAGGGCTCTGCCCTAAGCACATTTTTCTCTCTTCTTCTCCACAGATGGAAGCGTCTGCTCCCTGGGGTCTTCCTCCTGCCTATCAGCTGAGGATTCCAAGACTGCATTTTTAGCTCTGGTCTTTTTCCTGAGCTAGGAGTTAGGGGGAATATATAATAGACCCTGGAGTCCCATCCCCGGGTAAAAATCCTGAGTATCCACTAAGTAGCTGTATGACATTGGGGGGGGAGGTAGCTCATGGTCTCCCTGCCTCAGTTTCCCCACTTGTCAAATGGAGGCACAGGGCTGTAAATGGGGGTGGGGGTGAGGGAAATGAGCTCTTCCACATGGAGAGTGTGGCAGCTAATCCAAAACTCTGGCTTCTGCAGCTGCTTCCTGCCCTTCTAGAACACTAGCATTTTGGTGGAAAGGTCTATAACCTTGCTGGTATACAGTGGGTGCTCAATCTACGGGTTGTTGAATGAATTCTCATGGACATTACTGAAACCAAGATCCTCAACATTCAATTCCTTACTCTTGGAATTCAATAATTTTTTTAAAACTGCGGTACAATAAATATATCATATATAGTTCACTGGCATTAAGCACATTTGCACTGCTATTACCTTATGTTCTTTTTTAACCAGTAAGTTCCAATTGTATGTCTCCCCGTGGTGTGAGATTTCTCTTTGTCGCAAATGACTGCATTCAGGGCTGCTGTGACTAAGCCTTCCTCAAACTCAGTGCCTAGGAGACATGCAATGGCTCTGCAGGGCCTCCAGGGATCAGCAGACCACTGGCTCAACTTTCTTGGGCTTCCACGATATGCCTTTGGCTTACATTCCCAATCTGTCCCCCCCCCCTCCCTTCCATTTCTTCTTCCAGCAAGGTCTCTCTCTCCTCTGGGCCCTTGCAAATGCCCATCTGTCAGCCCTGGGGTGTCTCTCCTTCAGCCCAGCCTAGCAGCTCCGCCATGGCGCACTGCTGGTACAACCTTCTATTCCTTCGGGGTAACTTGTTCCTGTGAAAGGAGCTTTCTACTTCCGAGTTACTCCCCTACACACTTTTTATTTATTTATTTTTGTTTCGAAACAGGGTCTTGCGAGGTTGCTGAGAGTCTCACTAGGTTGCTGAGGCTGTCCTGGAACCCGCCATCCTCTTGTCTCAGTTTCCCAAGTGCTGGGATTATAGGTGTGCACCATCATGCCTGGCTGACTGCAAACCTCTTGAAGGTGGGGCTTGAACTTTCTCTCTGCTGACTCTCTGGAGCCTGAGATGCTGCCCTGCCACCAGAATGGATGTCCTCTCTTCCTCCTCCTTCATTCTTCTCGTTTCTCATCCATTCCCACTTACACCCTAGCAGGAGTTCTGCGCATGACAAGAAAGGTGGCCATTGAGATCCTGGAATCCAAAAGAAGAGAGGACATTCCCGCTGCCCCAAATCCCTGCATCTATAGCCAAACCTCACACCAGATGTTTACAGATGTTGCTTACGAGTATACCTGTCCCTGAACTGATAACTTCCAGGGGTGAATTATTCTGCTCATCTGGCTTAGGCCACAACATGACTCTGTTGGGGACACAGGTGCAGGGTCTGTGAAGGCCACATGGTCTGGGAATGAGGGGGTTCCTCAAAGAAGGGAGGGGTGCTGGGCTAGCCATTACAAAGATGCAGGGTGGAAGAGATCAAAGGTGATCTCTTTATGAGATTCTCTTTACAGCCGTGACTTGAGCCGGAATTCCTTCAGTGATGTGGGGCTCCCCTATCACAAGGCCACCAGAGCCCATGGTGGGACAGTTCTAATAAAAAGCCCTTCTCTATGGTTAGCTGAAAATGGCTTCCTATAACTTTAATTCACATTGGATTTCCCACTGTGTTAGAGTTCTCCAGAGAGAGAGAACCAAGATAGACAGATAGATGATAGGTAGATAGATAGAAAGATCCATCACAGGGGCTTTATTGGGGGAATTGGCCCGTGCGATTATGGAGGCTGAGAAGTCCCATGAATGACCATCTGCAAGCTAGAGAGCCTGAGCTACCTGCACCTGTAGTGCGGCTCAGTCTGTGTCCAAATGCCTCAGAACCAGAGCTGCTGATGGTGTAACTTGCAGCTCGAGGCTGAAGAACTCAGACCCCTGAGAACTGCTGGTGTTAAGTCCCATATTCCAAAGGCAAAAGAGCCTGGAATTCTGATGTCCAAGGGCAAGGGGAGGAGGGTCACTGGTCCCAGGAGTGGGGGAAATCCTTTTCTCTCCTTTTCTTGTTTTATCTGGGACCCCAGCCAATAGGACGGGGAATGGACACACTCAGAGACAAGGCTTTAGCAATTCTCTAGGTGTTCTTCAATCTAGTCAATTGCCACCTAAAGTTAACCTTTATAGCTGCCAATAACAAGGCAAAAGAATGTTTTTCCAATATGTTACTCAATCTTAAGAGACTTCAAATGCCTCACATCTCTCAGGATGTGAAATATCTTCCAGTTTACAGAGGATAACAGCCCTGGCCCAGAGCAGTGATACCACCTGAGTTAGCCCTACTGGGATTCCTGTGTCCCAGAGAAAACTCTACTCATTAACCACACTGCCTGCCCTGCCCGCTGGCTCTGCTCTCATCCAGCACCTTCCTGACCATAGAACACACTCAGGAAGTGTTTGTTGAATGAATGAATGAATGAATGAATGGCACTCCGATGATGAATAACATGTACCAATTAGAGTTTCCAGTTTCATTTTAACAACAGAAGCCGACTCTGGCTGATTTAACAAGAAGGAACTAATTAAAGTAAAAAAAGCAACCATAGGATCGATGAAGTAGTGGAAGCCACAGCCCAGGGTTACTGCTGCTGTTGTGCTTGGAGCTGGCCTGGTGAGGAAAGGCTGCCCCACCCTAGACCCCATGGGCTGCTCTGCCACCAGGAGGGCCCCAGGCTGTGGGTACTGCCACTGCTGGCTGCCTGGAGCTCTGCGGGGCTGCATCTGCTCTTCCCTTCCTCCTCTCTGAGCATGGCTGGTGAGGGTATCACTTTTGGCTAAGCCTGAGTCAGAGCCCCACACCTTTGCTGGAAAAATAATCTATCATCAAGTGGAGAATCTTCCAAATTTAAGAAGGAGTTCAAATATGGGACAGCCAAAAACCTGACATGGAGCTGCCCCGTCGTGTTTCCTCTAAGCCTTCTCTTTTCTGGATGGATGTTCTCTGTTCCTTCATCCTAATTTCATGGACGAGGTCTCCAGATCCCTTACCACTGTGTCATTAATTTTTGGTGCCCGGAATTGGAAGTCATCTTGCAAATGAAGTCTGACAAGCCTGAGGTACAATGGGATTATTTCTTTCCATAGCCCAACCCCTTAACTTCCATTAAGACATCTCAGGATTTCATTAGTTTTCTAGGCAGCCATACTACATTGGTGACTCATGTTGGCTCATATGATGCGTGCGGTTGACTGAATTCCCCAGATCTTTTCACATAAATGACTGCTAAGCCAGGTCTTCCATCATTGACTTATATAATTGGCTTATTGAACATGTGCAAATTTAACGGAGTAACATAAAACTGTATTTGTAATACTTCAACTATTTAGTTTACACCCTTAAGTCTTATACTGTAGTATAGTATAATAGGGCTACTTCAGCCAGAAAGGGTAAACTGATGGGTTTTGGTCCAATTTGGCCACACACTTATTTTTTATTTGGCATTTTTTTTTTTTTTTGAGAATGGAACTCGTTGCCAATGGTTGATCATGAAGAGATCTCACATAAAAAGCACAGCCACCAACTCTCTTGGGAGGTAAGACAATGTGGCAATACTTGATCGCCACTTCCTTAGTGAGGGACAAGCTTGTGCTGAGTAGCAATATTTCTTTCAGAAGGTGCAGATAGCTCACTGCAGTCCCTACCAGGCCTTGTTGCCATAGCCTAGGCACTTCATTAATTTCCACGCCCTGCCGAGTCTGTGGGTACCTTTGGGTTTGCAGCCTGCGTGTGCTGTGGGGTTTGGCTATGGCTTGGGCTAATGGAAGCATAGAAATCTGGGCAAACTGGGGCCCAGCAGCCCTGCATTTGTGTTTGCTTGGCCTTGTTTCTGCATAATAATAAGGAACACCAAGAATGTGGTCCTACGCTCCTGGCATTGGCATCTATTGTCCTGTCTGCCTACCAGGCCTCTTGTTCTTTTGGAAATTCTCATTTCTTTTCCTCTGTGACTCCTAAGGGTGCTGCCTTGTTCCTATGGCCAATACACACCGGTCCAGAAAGTGACCACTGGTTCAAGTCAGGTGATACGATTTCAAAACAACCAGCTCATGACTGCATTGGATGAACCTCTTGTCGGTGGTTGATGCTGTTGGATGCAATGCTTGGGGAGCTTTGACCCTGTTTTCTGCCATGTTGGTTTTGAAGCAGAGCTACCTGGTACCGAGGGGGAAGAGATGAGTCATCACATAAAGAGGGGAAAGCAAGATTCACTGGGGATTTGATCTGAACTAATCTGGTCCAGCTGTTAGCTTGGGGATCTTGTGAAATGTCTCTTACTCTAATAGCATATTCTGTTCGCCTTAAGATCTTTCTAGAGTTGGTTTCTGTTGCTTGCAACCAAAAGTAGTCAGGGTGTGTCATCATGGGCACCCCCCCACCCCACTCTCTGAGAGCCCTCTTTGTGCCTCAGGAGTTCCTTCTCACGTTCTGCCCTGTCCTGTGTTCTCATGATCTGCTCCTGGATCAAGCAATCTGGGTCCTCCCACAAATTCCCCTTGATGGTTCCCAAGCCAGAGCTTGAGAGGAAAGGTGGCTCATGGGGACAGATGTCCTTCTGTGCCCTGGTGGTACCTTCTTTTCTTCCAGCTTGGTGGGAACCAGGCAGCTCAGGGATGCCTTCCATCTCACGATGATCAACGCTGATGTGAATAACACAAAAGGAAATCCACACCATGCAGAGACATCCAGGTCGGGAAAGCCATCTGCTGCCACCAGGAGCAGATTTCCAGGGGCTAGGAGCCTAATAGAAACTCAGGATATCTGGATTGAGGTGCTGATATTTGCATTCAAATCACCATTTAGTGATAAGGCAGAGATATCCTTTCAATCATTCAACAAATATTTATTCAGCATCTATGGCAGGCTATCTCAAGCACTGAAGATATTACACTATAAGACCAGCAGCTTACAGACAGCTTCTGTTCTAATGGTATGTGGTCTTCATGCATTAGGTTCTGGAAGATACACAGATGAAAATCTAGCTCTAATGGCTTTACTTACAGACAGCTTCTATTCTAATGGCATGTGGTACTCATACACATTAGGTTCTAGAGATACACAGATTACAATCCAGCCCTAATGGCTTTATCACAGTGAGCCTCGCCTCTTGTTTGCAAAATGGAGTTAAAGTAATTACCTCACAGGGCTGCTTACAAGATTTAATAAAATAAGGCAAAGGCACATTCTTGGCACGTTAAGCATCAGCAAATATTGCTTTCTTTCTGAAATATCAGGAAAGTTAAACCACCGGATAGCCTGACCTTAGGCGGAGTCTCCACTCTGCTCCTGGTGTTAGCCCTGGCAAGAACTTGGTTTGCGCCTGTTTGGAGACGGGAACCCGAGAGCGTTGGGAACGCCGAACCGCCACGAGGGGGCAGCGCACGGCAGGGAATCCTCGCCGCCGACCCCAGCCCAGCGCCAAACTTCCCTGCTGCTCAGCGTTCTCCGGTACGTACTTCCGTTGCTCTGACGCTCGCAGAAGCCCGGGCGTCGGGAAGTAGACCGCGAATTCCCCCTCCTCTGCGCCTCCCGAGGAAAAATTGGAGCCGGGTTCATCGAATCGCGCCATAGCGGGCGCTGGGGCCCTTCGCACTGCGCCGCTAAGGCGCGGAGCCGGGCGCCTGGCGGGAGGGTGCTGGCGCGCTGGGCAGCCGCGTCACCCTAGCACCCGCGACTTGGCAGAGAGCAGGCTGCAGCCGAGAGGAGTCGGCGCGGCCCCGGGGCGCCCTAGACAAGCCGAGCGCCTTCCCCTCCAGCCTCACGGGGCATCCCCTCCCACACACCTGCAGCTGTCACTTCTGCTCGCCAGCTGGAAAGGGGACCGGGCCGGGAGCGCTCTCTGGAGTCATCTGGGAGGATGCCTGGGCGTCGGCTGTGTCCCCAAGCTGCTCGCCAACGCTGGCGAAGAAAGCGGTCCGGATAACGCCGCCCAAACTTTCCTTCGCAGCAGCGTAGGGAGGAAACATCCCTCTCCGAGGTTCACGGAGAACCCCAAGACGACTGGGGCGTCCTGGTGGGGCGGGGTGGGGGGACAAGGCCGAGCCCGCGCAGGAGTTGCTCGGAGGGAGCCCCCTGGAGGTGCCCTCGGAGCCAGGGCCAAGTTGCCAGCGTGCGCCTGGGCGAAGGGAAGCCTCGTGGCCGCGGCGCCTCCTTCCCAGCGCCCCGCTGTCACCGTGACCTCGGCGCGCCACCCGCACACGTGTTTGCGGCCCTGGAAGAGGAACGCTCCAGCAGAACCCTCTAGAGGCAGCGACTCGCAGGCAGGCCAGGGGCGCATGGAGGCGCCGCGGGGGCGGTGCGGCTCGCCAGCAGCGCGGGGGAGCGCGCACGCCGCGCCCCGGCCTCCCCGGGGACCCGGGCGGCCGCTCCCCGCACTTCCTGCCCAGGGGCTCCGGCCCGCCAGCCGCCGCCTGGAGCGCACAGCCGGCTGAGCGCGGTGCTCGGCGGCATCCCCGGCACTCGGCGCGGGGCAGACGCGCGGCAGGACAGGTGTAGCGGGCCGCGGAAGGCGCCACGTTCAGAAGCAAAGAAGGGGCTCGGCTGATCGGAGTTGGCTCGCTGCTTGCGGAACTCGGGTCCCCGCCACGCAGGCGGGTCGGCGCGCCACTTTTGCACGGCGGCGGCTGTCAACCCGGGGGAAGGAAGTCGCGGCGGAGCCCGGTTCCCTGGAGGCGGCCGCCTGGGCGCGGTCCTGATGCCCGCTGCCCACGGCGGGCTCCACTCCGGCCTCTGGACTTGAGCAGCTGCGCGTGGCCAGCGCCAGCGCCTCCCCCATGCTGCTCGGAGCGTCCTGGCTGTTCGCGTCCAAGGCGGCCGCCGCTGCTGCGCAAAGCGAGGGCGAGGAGGACAGGCCGGGAGAGCGGCGGCGGCGGCGGGCGGCGGCCGCGGGCACCGGCGAGGACATGGACGAATCATCGCTGCTGGACCTGCTGGAATGCTCCGTGTGCCTGGAGCGTCTGGACACCACGGCCAAGGTGCTGCCGTGCCAGCACACCTTCTGCCGCCGGTGCCTGGAGAGCATCGTGTGCTCCCGCCACGAGCTGCGCTGCCCAGAGTGTCGCATCCTGGTGGGCTGCGGCGTGGACGAGCTGCCCGCCAACATCCTGCTGGTGCGCCTGCTGGACGGCATCCGTCAGCGACCCCGGGCGGGTGCCAGTCCTGGCGGCAGCCCTCCCGCGCGTCCTGGCCCCGGCGGCAGCCCGCCCGCGCGCCCGGGCCCCTGTGGGTCCCCGGGGCTCGCAGGCAGCGGGGGCGGCGCGACGGGCAGCGCCCCGGGCTCCCCGGTCTTCCTTCCCGCCGCCGCCGCCGCCGCCGCGGGCAGTGCCACCGCCAGCCTATGCGAATTGGTGACCAACAGGAGCGCGCCAGTGGCAAAGGTGGGTCTCTGCCTGGTGGCACGGCGCCACGGGTGGGTGTGTGGGCACGTGGGTGTGTGGGGGCAGAGGAGATCAGAGGTGGCCCGGCATTGGTCCACTTTTTTTGTGTTGCCCTACTTTCTCCTAACTTTCCTTCCTCCCAGGGGGTTCCCTGCGTGGTGTCTCTCCAGTTCTCATTTGTCAATTCTTGGACACCTCTCCCAACAGCCCGCTCTACCCCCCACCTCACCCCTTTGAGCTTTTTAGTCAACAGGCACCTACTGTGTGGGTTCAGCCTCTCCCTACGCCCAGGCCCCTCTCCCAGCTCCTGCATGTGGTCCCAGAGCACCCCCACACCTGTTCGTACACCCAGAGCACCCCCATAACTCCTGCTGGGCCAAAATGCCTTCCTTACTACTGTTAAGTCCTCTATTCCCCTCTC
>PVLC010040789.1:0-13887 GCA_004027655.1 Graphiurus murinus
ATTTTCTGTTGTTGTGACCAGTGAGCTCAGAATTCTGTATGTCTTAGAGGCACATGGCATATATTAGGGCTTTATTAAACTCTAGAAAATCTTCAGGAGTAAGTCCTTTCAGACTTAGAACCCAGTGCTAGAGACTTATTCTGAAAGATGAGCTAATTTGCTTTCCTGAGCTTCATTTCCACTTAAAAGGCAGGGTGCTCCTCCATGAGTTAAGTAGATTCTACAGCAAACTCTGGTTGGTGAGCTCACAAAACAACTCAGAGATGCAAGTGGTGGCTCACACCTGTCATCCCAGCTACTTGGGAAGTTGAGGCAAGAGGATCACATATTCAAGGCCAGCCTGGGCAACTTAGTGAGAGACCCTATCTCAAAAGAAATAAAAAGGGTTAGAGGTGTAGCTCAATGGCAAAGTGCTTGCCTAGCACATGTGAGGCCCTGGGTTCACTCCCCAGTAGCACAAGAAGCAAAGCAAACATTTCTTGGAGCAGACCAAGTATGTGTTAGAATCTCTATTGCTCAGTTTCTTCATTTCAACAGCAGGACAGGGGTGGGTCCCACTGTAGGAAGAAGTAGGAGCCCATGGTCTTTGAGCTTTTTCTCACACTTCTATTTAGAGGAGTGCTTAAGTTTTCTTCATGTGTCTGGAATCTCTGACACCTCTTCCAGGATTTGTTTTCTAAGGGTATAATTTCTTGAATGAGACAAATGTCTTCATTTCCTACACTGTGGTTGGTTGACACTGAATGGGAATAGTGTGTAAATCACCTCTTCCAATTATGGGGCTGAGGACCAGGAAGTGCTTTGTAGTCATTAAGTGCTCTACCAATTTTTAAGAACAGTGCATTTTTTCATGTCAGTTTTATACCCCAAATTTATGTCAGATAGTTCCAAATATGCTTTGCTCTGAGATTCTCTGAGGCTTAGCCAGAACTGAAGAAAACTAAAAAACTATAGGAAGTCCAGAATGCCTCAATATAACTTTCTTAATTTTGTATTTCTAGGCTTCCTCTAGGTTCAGATCTATTGATATAATTTGGAGTCTACACTGCCTATCACTGGAGGTAGTGAATTTGATTAGAAAATCTTTTGCCTACAAGGATCAAACGAATCTAAAAATGTCTTAAATGCATAGGAGTTAATTTTTTTTTTCACATCATCAAAAATCTGGATGGAGCAATGTTCTAATTGGTTCATTAGCTCAATCTTGCCAGGGCTGACATCTCTGTGATTCTCTGGGCTTTTCCTTTCCAGTTGCAAGATAGCTGCTGTCACTCCAGGCATTAGGTCCCCTGTTCAAAAGCAAAAGTTGATTCATTTGTTGGTCTTAACATGTGACCTTAAATTCCTTGACTTCCACTTACCGAGAAGCCCTTACTCCTCCCATCTGAGTGGTTTTGTGACTGCTTCAATCAATAGGCTACGGCAGAAGTAAATCCTGTGAGACTTCCAAGGTTAGATCATTAAATGCTATGGGCCGTCTGGCCAGCTCTCTTGGAACACTTACTCCCTGTGTGCTTCCCTTGGAATTCCTGGGATAAACCCAGATCAGATACCCCCAAGAAGGACAGAGAGCTAGCTAGAAGAGTCCTACAAAATGGAAGACATTCGTGGAGTTCAGGAACATGAGTCAGCAACTACGGATAAGGATAACAGCTTTGTATTAAAAGAGCAGCTGTAGTCTGCTGACCACAAAGCACACAGCAAGACATTCTAGGGCTTTGTGTTTACTTGGACTGGACATGTTTTCTTCATCAGCCTGCAAGGCTCAGCTCTGCTCCGGAAGCAAGCAGCCTGCTTTCTGGGGAACAGCTGGGCTTTCTCAGAGAGAATGCAAGCCAGTCAGGCACCCTTTTTCTTTGCCCTCAGCAATATACGGATGAGCTGCCAGACTTGTTTTTTCTTATTGCTAAGGGTCCATTTTATAACTCCCAGACTTCTAGTATATCTTTCCTTGGATTTTTTCCCCCCCATTGGCAGTGCCCTTCTATTTTAAATCACTTTTGAAAGACATTTCTTTCTCCTTTGAGCATATATCTAGTCTTTCCTCTGGCAGCTAATTTTCATTATTTAACTTCTGTCTGCATTTTCTTCTCTTTCCTCTTTCAATTTTGTGAGAATGTAGAGGGAAAGAATGGCTGTTTTACTGGGGTTGGGGCCCAGGGGTGCTCTACCACTGATCTCTTTTTATTTTTAATTTTGAGACAGGGTCTTCTTAATTGCCCAGACTGGTTTCGAACTTGCCATCATCCTACCTCAACCTCCCAAGTTGCTGGGATTACAGGCATGCACCACTGTGCCTGGCAGCATTCCATGGTTTTGCATGACTGAAGTTTCCTAGTGTCTAACACAATATCTAACCTATGATAGGAACTCAAGGAATCCACTTAATATGAATAGATAGATGACTATATGTTCATATGAGGGGCAGGGGATGTAGCCCAATGCATTTGCCTGGCACATACCAGGCCCTGGTTCAATCCCCAGTACGGGGTCAGGGGTGGAGTTCATATGGGAGGTATGGACTCAAACTAAAGCACAATCCAGAACTTTAATGATTCTATGCAATAGGGCAGAAGTTCCAGTGGGATTTTGCTATTCTTCCATTGTGATGTCTTATGAATCTGTCCAATCACTCATTTACTTCTCAACATTCACTGAGTGTCTGCTTTGCTCCAGCTCCTGTACTGTCTGTGTGCCTGGGGAGGCAGGCACACAATGCTGTGAGGGAGGCAGCCAGGTAGGCTGCAGAGATGGACACAGACTTTGCATAGATGGGGTTCTGTCTTCATCTTGTCTATAGCAGCTTAATGTCAGGGTATCTTGAATATGTTACAGCCAGTGCTCATGTTTTTAATATGAATATTCATTTATTTCTCTTCTTTCCTTTTAACACCCCCAAACCTGCCTTGGGAATGAAAGCGCTTCCCATCCTGGGAGAGAAGATAGGGCACTGTGTGTGTAAGCACTCCCTACATTCTAGGGTGGGACAGGGTTGCTTTAGGCTACTAGGATTCTAAACTCTTCTCATTGAAGCGTCTCATCAAGGGTTCAGTCTTCAGAGATGAAGAGAATATGGGAAGAGGTCCCAGGAAAGACACTGGGTCAGAAGGTCCTGTTACTGAAAGTTTGAAGCCTGATTCTGGACAGTTGTCCACAAATGAGCCCAGCCTGGTGCTCTAGGCCCTGGGGGCAGCCTGCTGTGATGGGCGCTGTCTGAACACCTGAGAGAGGTGCGGAACCCAAGACCTTCCCAGCTCACCTTCTGCTCTTCACATGCTTGAGAACTTTGCATGTTAACATTGGAGCTCTTTCACAGTGACTTCAATACCAGCCCAGCCTCAAGTTGCATCATATGGGGCTCTCCGAGGACACTCCCTTGCAAGCCTCAGGACAATATAAATCTAAGAGGACCCTGGATACTCCTGGGGAGGAGATTCCTTACAGACATTTTCAGGCTAAATGAAACAACCTAAGTGGGCCCTATTCAAAGCAGTGGGTAGGGAGAACCCCCATTTCAAGGCAAGTATGTTGGTATGTTGAGAGAGTCCTAGGGCTGGGGGGGGGGGCTCATCTTGAGAAGTCTCAAAATGCCAGGTCTGGTCACTTGCCCCAAAGAAAACCAAATAGCAAAAGTAATGGTGAACAAAAAGAAAGGAATTTAATATTTGGTATGCCCATACTAGGAAGATAAGGAACCAGTGTCCTTAGCCCCTTCTTTTGGAGGCTAATAAGAGCTCCCGGATTCAATAGGGAAGGGGGGATAGACGTATGCATACTTAAACAGTCTTGGACAAACTGTGGCGTGCTTGATCATTATCTCAGGATGGGTCAGGTGGGGATTTGCAGGGACAAGAAGGTAGCTACCTCCTGGTGGGTATTTTTGACTCTTGTCACAAGATGTTTATCAATCAGCTGTGTTGTTTCCTGGAATCCAAGGTAACTATAGGAAAGAATGACTCAGAGAAAGGGCTAGCCAAAAAGTCAAGATGGAGTTAGGCTTTCAGGTTTAGACGATGATTGGAGACCTCCAGATGCCACTCAGGGATCTGGATATGGATGTTATCAAATCTTGAAATTGATTATCTGCTGAGTATAATGTCCCTGCAAGTCACAGAAATACTATGTTTATCTTACATTGATGCCTTCAGTCTTGAAGAGGGACATCAAAGGTCATATGGATTTAGGACTAATCAACTTTGTATCAGCAATTCTTAGACCTTTCTTAAGTGATTAACATGTCTATGTGCAGAGTTGTGCAGGAGTCTGACCCAAAGTTTAGGGTTGCAAAGGAGACAGATACAAGATGAAGGTAGGGATGCCAATGCAATCTCTATACATATATTCTGTTATACATATATTCTGAAATCCCAAAGCTTGCATTTGTATTTTGTGTTCATTACTTCCTAGCCAAGTAAACTTAATCTTAAGCAAGTTACTTAACTTCTCTGAACTTTAATTATTTCATTTATAAGATGAGGCCCACGCTGGGCGTGGTGCCATATGCCTGGAATCCTTGTACTTGGGAGGCTGAAACAAGAGAATTAGATTAAGGCCAGGTTTGAGGCCAGCCTCAGCAATTGAGACCCTGTTTCACTTAAAAAAAAAAAAAAAGAGCTGGGAGTACACCCTGGAGATAGAATGCCACTGAATTCAATCCTAGTACCATTAAAAAAAAAAAAAAAAAAAAAGAATCTATAACAGTGAGTGGTGGGAAGCAGTTGCCACAATGTCCAGTCATTCTGTTTTTCTGCTTTACATCTTGCTCCTAGTACCAGACAGAAGACTTGGCAGACTGGTTTGAGGGGAGTGGGGTCAGACAAGGGCAGCTTGGGATAGCTTGGGATTAGAATCTTGCTTTTGCTTAAGGAATTTGGAAGCCACAGTAACAAGAAGGGAGCTTTCTCTTTATGCATGGCTAGGTTCTAACTCAGAAGTGGTTATTTCTTAATTCTTCAAGTTGCTTCTTCATATTGTTCTTTTCAAGCTCATTGTTCTCTTAGATTCAATGAACACGGTGGGTGGTTTACTCTGGGCTAAGTGTTATACTTTCATGTATGATTATATCCTTCTCTCCCTTCTTGCCCTTCCCTAGGCTGCAGTTCTTTTATTTTTATTACTTGGGAAAATGCCTTGGATCTCTAGTTCTTCAATTAAGAAAGCCAGGGGAAAAGATATCATGTAGCATTCCACTGACAGGCCAGAGAAGAAATTACTGAGTTTATATTTTTAATTTTTCCCTAACAATATTTCTCATTCAGATTCCAAAGACACTTTTTAAAATCTAAAATGCCGGCCGGTCATGGTGGCGCACGCTTGTAATCTCAGCATTCGGGAGGCTGAGACCGGAGGATCCGGGTTCGAGACCAGCCTCAGCTACCTAGTGAGGCACTCCGCAACTTAGTGAGACCCGGTTTCAAACTATAGAATAAAAAATAGGGCTGGGGGTATAGCTTGGAGGTAGAATGCCCCTGAGTTCAATCCCCAGTCCCGCCAAAAATAAAATAAAATAAAATAAAATAAAATCTAAAATGCCTTGAGCTTGAATATTTCAAAACAATAGATATTACCCCAAAATGAAAGACAATAACTGTAAAATTCAAAGATATTTCAGTGTTACTGAATTGGTTGGCAATAGGTGTTCGGTAAAGTGACAACAGGCATCTAATTTCTACAGCAGTTGATAATTCGTCAGTATTCTTGGCATTGGAGGGATTTCTACTTCATTTCCAGATTTCATTGATCATGTGCAAGGAATTGGCTATTGGAAAAGCTGCAGTAACTTCAACATACAGTCATCCTGGTAGATTCTCAAAAGGCATTGTTTTTCTAAAAATAGTTGAATAGTTTTGTTTCTAAGGGAACTGTGAACCCAGTACCATGGCCAGAAAAGTAAAGACTTGGACAAAAGTGAACTTTATATTGAGCACAAAGCAGCTTTGCAGCCACTAACTACTTCACTTAGATAAAATGAAAACTTCAAAAGCAGAGACAAAAACTACACATGATTGGATAGCATTAATCCTGATGGAAATAAATTTTCCCTTGTGATTTAGAAGCCCTCTCAAGTCTGCTATAATTTTAGTCTGTAAACACCAACAACTGTGTACTATACAATACACCATCTGCAAAAACTAAGAACTGTGTAATACACACTAAGTACACAGCGGGAAGAACAATAGCAATTTCTAACTGAAGAGGGAAAATAACGATGTGTCTTCACCCAGGAACTTTGATCTAGACGCTTGTGTATAAAGAAGCAAAGAATTTCACTGTAAGTGTTGCTCATTTGTGGAGGGGCAGGTAAAAGTCTTGTTGCCATAATTAAATGTCCAGGTCACTGTAGTGAGAGTTGGTTCCTTCCCAGAGTTGGTGGAAAGGAATCAGATTTATTTAAAGCCATCCCTGAAGAAGATGGAGGGGCTAGCTCCTCAAAGCTCCATCTTGGGAGGCTCAGGGTCATGAAGAGCTTTTATGGGGAGGGAAAGGAGAGAAAGAGGCATTGGGTTGGGTGAGGTCTTTGGTCTGTTACCGCGTGTGTCTTCTCCAGCAAAGGGAAGATTTTACATCAGATAAATGGGGCTTCCTGTCAGCAAAAGGTTAGGGAAGGAAGAAAGGCAAAAGAGAACGAGGAGCAAGGGCAGTTTCAAAGGAGCCCCTGTTATAGTCCGGCTGGAGCAGAAGGGGCTCGCTAGAAACTGGGACCATATTTGTTTTCCTTTGCCTTCCATTTTAACTGCGTCTATCTGGCACAATTTGAACAAAACCTCAGTGTTTGCACATGATAAGAACTCAAACCATATACAATGGTGAATGATGAAGAGTCTTCCTCCCACTTTAATTTTCCATATTTCTTCCCTAAAGGCAATCATCATAGCTGCTTTCTGGTGTGTATTTCCAGAGACAGTATGTCTAGGCATGTGGGTTTGTGTGTCCCTATATATTTCTGTTTATCTACCAGCCTGTTCATTTGCCTCTTTATCCATTTCTTGATCTCTAGTTCCCCTCTGTTTTTACAAAAGCAGTATACATTATACACTGCTCTGCCCCTTGTTTTTTCTTTCTTCCTAACTTAACCAATTTATTCTTGAAATCCTTCCATAAAATGATGATAATTTGTCACATCAAAATTGGAATAAGTGTGTGATGAAAGATTCTTTTTGATTTGTAGATTCATTTTCATAAAAAAAGAGAAAACCTTTGCCGGATGTGGTGGTGCACGCCTGAGATCCCAGTATTTGGAAGATTGAGACGGGAAGATATCAGGTTTGAAGTCAGCTTCAGCAAATTAGTGAAGCCCTGTTTCAAAATACAAAATAAAAAAAGGCTAGAGAAGTAGCTTGGAGGTAGAATGCTCCTGAGTTCAAGCCCCAGTACCAAACAAACAAAAACCCCACAAAAACAAAACAAAACAAAAACATACTACCTGGGCATGGTGGTACATGCCTGTACCCTGTTTCAAAATATAAAATAAAAAATGGCTGGGGTGTAGGTTGCAGGTACAATGCCCCTGGGTGCAATCTTCAGTACCAAAAAAAAAAAAAAAAAAAAAAGTATAATGGTCGCATTGCACTTAAGCTTTAACAGAATGTGTTTAATAGTTAATAGCCCACAAGATTAGCTTGACAAGTGTGTATAGCAGAAGGAAGCAGGTTAGCCCAGAAGCAGGAAGATCCTTTAAATGGCTACATCAGTCATTCAAGTGTGGTGGTGATCAGAATGGAAAATAACCACACGCAGTAAAATCTGGTTTGAGCCTGGTTTGAAAAAAAAGGCCACTAATCCATTCAATGGAATCAACTGCAACTGGATATTTGAAGGAATTCCTGACCTCTCATACTGTTGGCTCTTGATTATGCCCCCAACTTCTTTGGCAGACTCAGCAGGCGTAAGAGCCCTACCTGCAGTCCCCACAGCTCACTTGCCTTCTCACGAGGGTCTGAGGGCGGCAGCAGCCCACTCCTGGGTGTGAGCAGGGGCAACTACCAGGGAGGTACCACACCTGCTGTAGCATCAGTGATGAAGGGGAGCTAGAGGGTAAATAGATCTACTTTCTTACCCTTCAGGGGGACAACTCTGAGACTCCAAGATGCAATCCACCCTGCATCCTGAATATAGCTAGATGGAACCTCAGATACCCACAGCATCTGTGCTGTTCACAATGTACTATGCACCAAGTACACTGTACCATGCACTAAAGTTTATTAGTACACAAATGCACTCAATATATGTTCTATACACTAAATACTATGCTCTGGGTACAGTGTGTGATGCTGTTTAATGTGCCACACATCATGCACTCGTACTGTGTACTATGCACTAAGTACTATGCTCTGTGTATAATGTACCGTGCTTTATGTAATAAGCACCACGCATGTGTCCTATGTACTATGCACTAAGTACTATGCTCTATGTACCATGTATTAGGTACTAAGCACATGCACTAGTACCATGTACTTTGCACTAAGAATTATACATTACGCCATATGCACTACGTACTATGCATTGTGAATGGTGTGCTATCCACTAAGTACTATGGTCTGCTTTTTCTCCCTTGCTCACTTTCCCATTTTCTTTCTTGTGCTTTCTAAGACAGCCTTTCCTTTAACCACTTTCATTCAAATCATTGCCTTGAGATCTGTTTCTGGGTGAAACCAATCTTAGATAATGGAATCCTCTCCATCCCATTCTTCCCCAACTCTTAAAAAAGAGAGAGAGAAAAGCAAATGTCATCATTTGGTAGTAACAAATCATTTAGTGCTGGTGGCCAATTCCCTTTTGACAGATGGCGCCCAGTCTTACTGACCGTTTGGGGTTCAGCTGTTTCTCTTTCATCCTCACCCCCAAACTGGCCACGGTCGGTCCTATTCTCATTTCCAAGGAGAGAGCCCTGTGAAGGGGGCTGGCTGTGGCTGGGCACTCTCTGCTGCCTTTTGAGCAGACTCCTGGGGGGACTCGGCTCATGCAGTTGACAGAAAGCAGCACCTTGCTGGGCTCACGGGAAGAAGTAAGAGCATGTGTGCAGCTCCAGGTTCTGGCAACCCCTTTCCCACATATCTTATGGGTTCTCAGCCAAGGTCTCTGCCCTTTTGTAGTCATTTTATAGCTTTCTTGGTCACGGACATTTTCCCCTTTTATTTGAAGGCCTAAATTGGTGGGGAAGTTTGAAACTGCGGGCAGCATTTTTGGGCATACACATTAACTCTACGGTAGGGCTCTCCAAGAATTCTGCTTGTAGCCAACCAAAAAGCATGGTGTTGTGAGTCCTATGGGAAGGAAAAGGGTAAATGCAGCAAAACAAATAAAAGTGGCTGGACCAGAGCTTTTCAATGCTGGTTTGACCATTCAGAGGGAGGTTAATGTCCCCGTGGTGCAATGACATATTCATGGACAGATTCCTACCAATAAATCAAAGGGACAGAGGCATAGTTGAGATTTTGGCATTCACTGTGTGCTGAGTCTCCATTCACTCACATATTCACATGAAAGTGAAATGTTATGACTTCTCTGTAAAGTCCTGTTCATCTCACAAATGTTGCAGTACTTCAAAAAGTCCCTTTGTGTTAGAAGGAAATGTAGTCGTTGATCTCAACCTAATTGTCACCTGTCCCTCCATGTGGCCTGGCTGTTGAGACCTGGCTGAGAGGCCTGGGACCTGGAAGAAAGGGAATTTGGGCCTGAGGGCCGTGAGAATTTTCACACAGGCAGATTTCTCTTCTGCCTGAAAAGAGGAGTAGGAAGGGCCAGGAAACAGCTTATTCCAAAGACATTTAGCTTTTGCCAAAGATCTGTCATTTGGTACTGATTATAAGTATTATAGAATTTTCTACCACAAATGAATTTCTTAAGTCACCTTTTCCATTTTGAAGATGAGGGATTAGAGCTTAAAAATTTGATGGAATTTACTCAAGGTCATTTAGTTTAGATGACAATCCTAGACATTGTCAACTGGACCTTTATACAAATGGTTCTCAAATCAGCCACAGAACAAAGATACTCTTTTAACAGAAAAGAAAAGGGGTTTTTGGTGTGTGGTTTGGTTTGTTTTTGGTACTGGGGATTGAACCCAGGGGCATTCTACTTTGGAGCTATACCCCCTAGCCCTTTTTTATTTTGTGTTTTGAAACAGGGTCTGGCTAAGTTGCTGAGGCTGGCCTTGAACCTATGATCCTCCTGTTTCAGCCTCCCAAGTACTAGGATTATAAGCCAGTACTACCTCACCTAGCTGAAAGAAAAGTTCCAAACCTTTAAAGGATAGCAGTAGTGGCTTTCCTTAGTTACTGTTTGAGAAGACACATGCATATACGTCTGTGTGTGGGTTCTCTGAGGTAATCAACCCCACAGTCAGTCATGGAACCTGCCGCATGCCAGCATCCATCAACAATTTCCCTCTCTGTCCAGTGGCCATTTCAATAGCTCATTGTTTTCATTACAGGGTGAAGAGAGACAAGAAAGGAGTGAAACCCAACTTTGGACTCTTCCCTCTTCCCAAGCTGGACATGCCTGGCTTCCTTATCATCTCTTCATGTCCAAATTATTGAAATGGTCTCCAAATGGCAGCTCAGATTCTGTCTCCTTCCTCCCTTAGTCTGTCCTGAGAACCATTGTTCAATGCATCCTCCCAAGCACACCAGTTTCAGGGCAACCTCCTCCTGTACTGCCATGCATGGTAGCATACACCTGTAATCCCAGTACTTTGGAGGCTGAGACAGGAGGTTTGTAGGCTTGAGGACAGCCTCAGCACCTTAGTGAGGTGCAGCAACCTAATGAAAGCTGTTTCAAAACAAAAATGAAAAAGGGCTAGGGGGTAGCTTGGAGTTAGAATGAATGCCCCTGGCTTCAATCCTCAGTACCACAAAAACAAAACAAACAAATGAAATCCTATAAACATTTTTTTTTAGAATTTCTATGTTAGCTTTTAAAGTCCTACAGAAGCCAGGCAAGGTGGTACACACATGTAGTCACAGTACTTGGGAGGCTGAGACTGGAGGATCTCAGATTTGAGCCAGCCTCAGCAATTTATCAAGGCCCTCACCAACTTAGTGAGTCCTACACATCAATTCCCACTCTTTCGTAAGAATTACACTATTTTTTCTCTTATTTGTCATGTGTATGCATTTTTTTCATTAGATCTTATGATAGAACCCTTGGTATGAATAACATTGACTTTGTAATTAGACAAACTTGGGTTGACATCTTGGCTTGGCTATTTATTGGTTATGAGATCTTGGGTAAATTTCTTCATCTCTGCATGTCTCAGTTTCTTATCTGTAAAATGATCACAGCAATGCCTAACTTTCAGAGTTATTATGAAAATTAGAAAAAAAATCTCTCGCCCAGTCCTTTCAGCCTTTACAAGTTCATGTTGTCATTCCTCAATATAACTGTTCTCTCTGGTGACACCCTTTCCTTTACTGGCTTCTGATTGTGCCACATGCATTTCTGATTTTAAATTGTGGTGCATTCGTGTCCTTTCCCATAACAAATCTCTGTCTCCGCTTCCCCTCCCTGGGCCTATCCAAATTCTATTCTTATCTGAGAGTCTAGCTCAGCATTCAGTTTAAATTCAATCTTCTCTGAAGATCTTTTCCAAACATCCTAACCTGTCTCTTCTCCACACTTCCCAAGTGAGTAGGAGAGATGGTAGGATATTAATCACTTAACTCTATGTTTTTCCAAGTGCAATTGTGGGAGATGAGGCATCTAAAGGGGGGCTCATGATCCAATATTACCAGAAGGACTAACTCTTGCATTTCTGTGGAGAGCTTCATAGTTCACATTAGCCCAGTCAAGAATCTGAGAGAACCTACAAAAAAGAAAAGTATTTAACTTTGTTCAAACTTGAAGTTCTTAAATCTTTTTGGCTATGGGACTATTCTTGTTTTGCTTTGTTTTGTTTTTAAAACAAAAAAACTATGTAATCAAGGAGTATGTGCTCCTAGGAACATACTGCGGAAAACCAATTTAGGGTTTTGAAATTTTTCTTTCTATGGGATATTAGTTTCCTGGAAGTTGATGACTGTGCCTTTTTTGTGCATGTGTGTGGTACTGGGGTTTGAACCCAGGGGCATTCTATCTCTGAGCTACACCACCAGCCCTATTTTATTTATTTATTTTAGAACGAGGTTTCACTAAGTTGCTGAGAATCTTGCTAAGTTGCTGAGGCTAGCCTCCAACCTGAGATCCTCCTGTCTCAGCCTCCCAAGAGCTGGGATTATTTGTATGTTTCCATTAGCATTTACCCCTTTGCTATGCATCTTCTAGGTTCCCCCAAAATACTTGCTAAGTGAAATGAAGTTTGGAATGTGGAGAGATAGAAGAGTTTTAACAGCATTCTTAGGGGCTCTGGTCAAAGCAAAATTAAAATAAATATTTAAACTGGTGCCTGAAATGAGGTTTGGTTTGGCTGGGGGCTCCAATTATGTATAACATCCTTGTGTTCCACTTGTCTACAGATGAGAGATTCTGTTAAATTACACTTTTATGCCTGTAATCCTAGTACTACGGGGGCTGAAATAGGAGGGTTGCAGGTTCACAGCAACTCAGTGAGGCCCTCTGCAACTTAGTGAGACCTTATTTCAAAGCTCAGAGGTAGAATGGTTCTGTTTAAGTCCCAGGAGCTTGCACACATGCATGCACGCACACACACACACACACACACACACACACACACACACACACACACAATTACATCTCTATAGTCCCATTTACCCCCTTTTTGAATGGACTTGGAGTAAGCTTTTTAAAGTATTTCAAGTTTGTGAGAATAGAAGCCCAGCTGTAAGAACAAGCTTGTGCATACATCTTTCAGATATGCACAAGTAGTATCTATTCATACAGCTCTCACATAGTTTTTAAGCTGGATTTCTTTGAAAAAGGAATTGAATATTTTGATTTTAAAACCATATTTTTTTGGGGGGAAAGTCTAGAATAATGAGGTCAAAATGATACAACGCCATAAAGTTACCATCTTATAGTGGTGTTTTCCCTGGGCCAGCTAAATAAAGTTTGATTTATTGAAAAGGCTTTTTAACCATACTCTTAATTCAGTCCAGGCATTTGGACCTTAAGTTTATAGAAAGGGCTTTTTTTCATTTAAAACTATGAGGAGGGGGATAAAAATAAGAACATGATCACAGATCTTTGGAGGGTTGGAGGGATGAGAGAGAGAGAGAGAGAGAGAGAAAGAGAGAGAGAGAAGAGAGACACACTACCCACCAAATACCACAACTTCTAAAGGAAGTCAGATGTGTTGAAAGGAGTCTCTGTGTTCCTAAGATGGGTTTGGCTGGGACAAGGAAGATCTTGAGTGTTGTGTCCTGTGACCTTGCCTCATTTGAGGAGGAAATGCAGCTCCTGGTGAGGCTGTGGCCAGATGTTGGTAGAGCTGAGGTTCATGACTTATTCAGCCCGTGGACCTTGGGGTGACCTTATATTAGTCAGCCCTTGGGCCGGTACCTCATTTCATGCCCCATGGGAGGGTGTGCCCTCTCTGAGGTTCATGCTTGGATGCGTTACCAACCGCAATGAAGCTCCCTCTTGAATCAGCCTTCTGGGTCGTGGAGCAAAATAAGAAAAGCATCCTTCATTCACATGTTTTCCCATCGGTCTTGCTTGCCTGGGTGTGGTGTCTTCATTTCCTCAGATGGGAACAGGGGCTCAATCACTCTTGTTCAGTATTTTAAAATAGAAAGTGTTGGCTGGGCATGGTGGCACATGCCTGTGATTCCCAGTGCTTGGGAGGCAGACACAGGAGGATTGCAGGTTTGAGACCAGCCTCAGCAACTTAGCGAGATCCTACTTCAAAATAAAAAATAGAAAGGCCTAGGGGTACAGCTGAGAGGTAGAATGCCTCTGGGTTCAATCCTCAGTAGCATGTGGTTGTGTGCA
>PVLC010040790.1:0-13694 GCA_004027655.1 Graphiurus murinus
GGCTCACTAGGTGTGTTCTTCTGTAGCATTGTCTAATTCCACCACCATCCCTGTCCCCTTCAGAAAAAAAAGTGTTTGGGAGGTGCCTCCAGAGCAAGGAGTCTGCATGATACCAAATAACCCACTCTGTCAGACTATGATACTTCTTCTACCCTCTCTCTTCAGAAAATGAAGAATATCCCAAATTACTTTTCCAACCACTCAAGAAAAGGAAGTTTTAGCTGTACTTGTTTCTCCTGTCCTGGAGATTGCTTCATTGTTGAGCATCCAGCAGATCTGCTTACCTCTATTCTGACCACCACTGCCCTGCATTCATTATGTCTAAACTCAGAAGTGAAGACTATTTTTTCCCAAGAAGATCCATTGTGGGGACCACCATGCCTCTCACCTCTTCCTCAAAGAATTGGGTCTAGTTTGCTGACCTCTAACCCACTTGGGCATAAAAAACCTTTGTTTTCAGGTTTTGATACTTGTGAGCAATGAACTAGTAGAGCTGCATCTATCATTAGTTTACTCTATCATGACAGCTTGGAACATCTGTGGTGAAGCTGGTATCCCTACATGGCATAGAAAGGTGCATCATGTTTAAGTATTTAAAATTTTCTGTCTGTTGGAAGGCCAAAGGATCCAGGTTTGCTGCCAGCCATGGCTACTTAGTGAGGCCCTCTGCAACTTAGTGAGACCTTGTTTCAAAATAAAGAATAAAAAATAGGACTGGGGGTATAGCTTGGAGGTAGAATGCCCCTGGGTTCAATCCCCAGTGCTACAAAAAAGATATATATATAATAAAAAAATAAAAATATCTGTCTATGATACATAAGACAGACAACCACATACACAACTTCTTCCAAAATTCAGAGTCCAAGGGTGTGACCTTCCAAAATGCCTGCAGATATGATCTTCCTGAAGATGGCTAAGGTGAAACTCTCTAAGGAGAGTTTCTATGCCTGAAGCATCTTCAAAACTCAAGGGCCATCATTGGGATAACTGAAAAGTATAAGAAGTAAAATTGTGCAAACCGGTCAAGAAGATCCATGCTCAGATACTAGATGTGGTCAAGAATTCTACCAGGTCCCACTTAATATCAATGTACTGACCACAGATTGTCAGGGAAACATATCAGAAATAATATATACAGTCTAATTAAGAGACCTTTCTTTAACCTTATGATTGGGGAAGGAAAAGGGGGGAAAAAGGTACTGTTGTAATAGTTTGTTCATTCATCAATTGAACAATTATTTAGTGATGTGTCCTATGTCATAGTTCCTGTTCTAGGGTCCAGGAATTCAGCCATGAACAATAGACAAATCTCCCCCTGCCCCTTCACAGAACTTGTCTTGCTATTTTGAGAGCAATTAATGAAACAGAACTTGGTAGAGTTTACTTTCAGACTTCAGAGAGAAACTATAAATAATCTCTATTAAAATAATCATAACAATATAAATAACTTCAGTAATAAAAAATCTTCTGGGGGAAAGTTAATTTACTTTCTTAGGCATTAGGACTTTGAACTTTAAATAGCTTTGAAGGAAAAATTTCCCCAAAGAAATAATAATGCTTGAAAGCTTTCATAGCAAACATTGCTTTTAAATTTATATAATTAATTGAATAATGTGACTCTTTGAAGTTATCACATATTTTACAACAGGGAAAAATGAACAGAAGTATTGTTCTTACCTCATTTAACTTGGGTGCTAGGAGATTAGGAACAGCAGAAGTAATAATGGATTTGCCTTGATATTGTTTCTGATTTAACAAATCTAGCTAGCAAACATATTATTTACTAAAAGCTCTTCCCCTGTCTTAAAAAAGAAAGCAACTTTCAAACTGGTCTTCTAGCTTCAGATTGCTGTATGCTTCTGAAACATGAGCCAGGCCTCATCCCACGTTTTAGTGACAGGATGCTGGACTCTGCCATGGCAGCTCACAGTTGGAATTTTCTGTGGCCTGGAAGACCTTTCATGAAGTTCTCCTCTTGTGTTCAGACTATCCCTAGAGTTGACTCTTACTGGCTGGTAGTGACCTCCCTGAAGATGGATGGTTATGAACAAAAACTCATAAAGGATTCTTCCCCCTTTATTTTGCCACCTCAAAGCACCATTTTAGGATTTATCTCTCAAACTAAGCCTTGTTTTTTTGTGAAGGCAGTTATTTTTCTCTCTGCCATTCTTTGTTTCCACTTAATTTTTGTTTTACACTTAGTCTGTTGGAGTTTCCCTCTGGCTTCCTGGTCCCAGGTTCCAGTGTCAGATGTGATTCAGATTTTGCTCTCCAGTTTCTCATCCTGTAACAATGGGGAGTGGTTCCTTGATGACTGGCCTGCCTGGCGCCAGCAACTGAGTCTGTCTTGGGCTCAGCTTCCTCTTTTCCTGAGCAGGGCATCATAATGTAGCTTTGTGGAAAGCAAGTAAGCAAAGCCAAAAAACTTAAATAACAAAGAAAGAGCTATCTTTTGGTGTAACAATTCCACTCTCAGTACCTAAGGAAGTAATCCGAAAGGCACACAAAAAAGTACAAAAATATGCATGCAGCATAAAATAAATACAAAAATATGCATTTAGTAGGCAGCCCAAGATGGTAACTGAGAGAAATACCTCATCTCAGGTGCTGTAAAACTCAAATCAAAACTGCCATAAAAGCAACTTCTTGATGGAAGAAAAAAGCAGTGAAAAGTGAACAAAGTAATGAAAATTGAAACACAGCTGAACAAAACACAGAAAGCAGACCAAGGAGGGTGAAAGAGCCTGCGTGCATGGATGCCATTGAATCACCCACTTGGAGTGGGGTCTATTAGCACTGAGGCATCTAATGACCTCCTGCATACCCAGCAACCAGAAGTGTGAAGTAAGTGGTTCCAGATTTCCACATCCTAATCACATGGCATATACTCACATGATGAGCAGTGACCAGAACACCTGGGATGACCAGCTTAAGCCTGCAGCAGGGACACCCCAGCTCATCTCTCCCTCCAGAGCCAGAGCAGCACTCTATTGTAAGTTAACTGTGCAGGCACAGGAGACCCTGTGGCAAACAGTAGACTTGGTTGCCCATCATTCTAGTGGTTGGACAGGAGCAGAAGCATGGGAGGGACTCAGAGCTCACAGGGAATAGAGATCTTACAGGAATGTTACAGGACCCCTGGAACATGCCACATGTTTAGACTGCACACTTGTATTGTGCAAATGCAAAGAGAGAGAGAAACAGAGACAAAGACAGAGACAGGGTCTGTGGAAAGCACAGAAACTCAGGCTTATACTGTGTCCAGATCCAGTGATGCCTGTTGCCTATTTAGACAGAGTGGCACAGTGACAGGCCCTATGGAGAGCTCAGAGAAACAAGTTTGCACAGTGGGAGAGGCACCAGCAGAACTCAGTGCCTGCCCTGACAGAGAAAGACATCAGTTCAGGGTCCTACCTAATGACTGCAGGTGACCTATTAGGGAATCCACAAAAACATCCCCACTATAGGGCACTGAGCAAATAAGAATGCCTGAAAACTTATAGAACTGATCAACAAATTCAACCAAGTGTCTGGATACAAAATCAATCTGAAAAAAATCAGAAGCTTTCCTGTATACCAACCATAAATCTGCTGGAAAGAAGTCCAGAAAACAATTCTACTCACAATGACACCATGAAAAATAAAATACTTAGGAATAAACCTAACCAAGGAGGTAAAAGAGCTCTATAAAGAAAAGTGTAAAAAGTTGAAAAAAGAAATCAAAGATCTTAGAAGATGGAAAGATCTTCCATGCTCTTGGATAGGCAGAATAAATATCATCAAAATGTCCATCCTCCCTAAAATTATCTACAGATTAAATACAACACCCATGAAATTACCAAGGTCACTCCTAACAGACATAGAAAAATCAATCCTTAAATTCATTTGGAACCACAAAAAGCCCAGAATAGCCGAAGTAGTTCTTTGCAACAAGAACCATGCAGGAGATATCACAATACCTAACTTCAAACTCTACTACAAAGCCATAATAATAAAAACAGCATGGTATTGGCCCCAAAACAGACACATAGACCAGTGGGGCAGAATAAAAGACTCAGAAGCAAATCCACACACTTACAGTCTATTGCTTTTTAACAAGGAGCCAAAAACATACATTGGAAAAAAGACAGCCTCTTCAACAAATGGTGTTGACAAAACTGCTTAACCATATGCAGGGAAATGGGGGAAAAACCCACTTTCTCACTGCACAAGAGTCAATTCGAGATGGGTCAAAGACCTGGAAGTCAGGCCAGAGACCTTGCAGCTACTTGAAGATGGCATAGGTCCAATACTTCAGCACATAGGCACAGGTCAAAATTTTCTCAATAAGACCTGAAAGGTACAAACAACTCAAAGGATGATCAATACATGGGAATGAATTAAACTGAAGAGCTCCTGTGCAGTAAAGGACCTCAACAGAGAGCCTACAGAATGGCAGAAAATTTTTGCCAGCTACTCCTCCAATAGAGGACTAATATCTAGAATATACAGAGAACTCAAGAAACTCATGGCTAAGACAACAAATAACCCAGTGAAATAATGGACAAATAATCCAAATAGACATTTCACTAAAGAGACATTTCACTAAATAGACATTTCACTAAATGGCCAATAAATGTATGAGGAAATGTTCTACATTGTTAGCAATCAGAGAGATTCAAATCAAAACTACCTTGAGTTTTCACCTAACCCCAATTAGAATGGCAATCATCAAAACACAAATAACAATAAATGCTGAGGTTGTGGAGAAGTGGGAACCCTAATACATTGTTGGTGGGATTGCAAATTAGTGCAACCACTTTGGAAAACACTTATGGAAGATCCTTAGACAAATGGGAATGAACCTACCATATGATCCAGCAATACCACTTCTGGGTATCTACCCAAAAGAATGGAAACCAAACTACCAGACCAATTCATGTGTATATATATTTATTGCCACACAATTCACAATTGCCAAACTATGGAACTGGCCAAGATGTCCACCAACAGATGAATGGATTACAAAACTATGGGATATGTACACAATGGAATTTTACTCAGCCATAAAGAAGAACAAAATCATGTCATTTGCAGGGAAATGGATGGAACTGGAAATGTTAAGTGAGATTAGTCAGTCACAAAAAGTAAAAAAATCATATGCTCTCCCTAATATGCAGAAGCCAGGGAGAAAGTGGTTCATAATAGGGACTCAACAAAGAAGGAGAAACCTTAGATGATCAAAGAAGGTGATTTAAATGACGATGATTGGGGGGGATACCCCCTATTGCACATGATGTACTTTTACAAAAATACCAAAGTCAATCATTAAACTGAACTTGAGAAGGAGGGAGGAGAAGGAAGTGGAGTGGGAATTGAGGAAAGGTTAAATGAGAGATGTGTGCATGTATGCCTTTACTAGCCCTTGCCTAAAAAAGATGTATGATTACAATGCACCAATAAAAGAAAAAGAGTACATTTCATCAGAAAATGTCTCTCCTAAGAAAATAAAAGGATGGTATTACATGGAAAAATATGTATATAGCATTGTTTATCAGGGGAGAAATTTCAAGCAAATGAAATGCCCAACAGTAAAGAAACAGTTTGACAGGAGATTCATTCAGTAGGGAACCAGGGAATTCCTTTTTCTGTTCTCCTGTGCATACTACATTGGATCTAGAAGAGAAGTTCCATAAGTTTGGGATTTTCTATTTCATTTCTGTATATCCAAGATTTATTATAACACTTAATGCACAGATAGCACTCAATTTGATCTATACTCTTTAATGGGGACTGAAGGAAAGAAACTCTTACAGTCAACTGACCAAATTTTACTAACTTAACTCTGGCTTTTAGAATTTAAAAAGAAATGCTTTCAACTTAGACATAAGAAAATGCTGTCCATGTATCCCAAAGGTAAAGAGGTATGTTTAAATTAATCTTATTTTTAACTTAACCCAAGTGTATGTACTTGTGTGATACAATGGATGTTTTTATATATGTATGTTGTGTGTGATGAAATAAAATTAATATCCATATCCACCACTTTACTTAATCATAATTTTTTATGGTGAGACATTCGTAATTTACTCCTAATTATTTTTAAATATACATGATTATTGAGTGTAGTCACTCTGCTGTGCAATAGATCTTATTCCTTCTTTTCATTTGAAACTTTGTACCTTCTAATCAACAATTTCCCATTCCTTCTTCCCTGTATCTCTTCCACCCAGCCTCTAATAACCATTATTCTACTTCCTACTTTTATGAGTTCCAGTTTGTGAGATTCCACATATAAGTGAGATCAAGTGTGGTATTTTTCTTTCTGTGCCTGACTTTTTCATTTATATCCTTTAAGTTCATCCATGATGTTGCTCATGACAGAATATCCTTTTTGATGGCTGAAGGTATTTTTATGTGTATACATAATATATTTTCCTTATCTACCTATTGATGGACACTTAGGTTGATTCTCGGAAATAAATACCCCAATTAAAAAATGGGCAAAGGACCTAGACAGACATTTCTCAAAAGAAGACACACACATGAACAATGAATAATAGTTACACAAAAGATGCTCCATATCGCTAATCATCACTAATCATTATGAAAATACAAACTAAAGTCACAATGAGATATCACCTTAAACCTGGTAGAATGACTTTTATCAAAAATATAAAAAATAACACATGATGGTGAGTATGTGAAGAAGAGGGAACTCTTGTACATTGTTGATGAGAACATAAATTATTTTTAATATATTTTATTGGTAAATTATAGACTCACATTATAATGTAAATCATGTTGATAGTGATATATATGCACACAACACTTAATGGGCTTTCCCCTCATGTCCCTCCCCATTCGCCCCTCCCTATACAGGGTACTGAGATTGACATATATATATCAGATGGCAGTAATTCCTTCATTGATTCTCACTCTTCCCCCTCCCCTTCCCCTAGACCACCTCCTTGGCTCCACTGGAGTTTCTCCTCCATTATCTAAAGTCCCTCTGGTATCCCAATTATTTCCTAGCTTCCACATATTTGAGAAAACATAAAACATATGACCCTTCATTTTCTGTGACTGTCTAATCTCACTTAGCATAATATTCTCTGAGTCTATCTATTTTTCTGCAAATGACATAATTTTGTTCTTCTTTATTGCTGAGTAGAACTTCGTTGTGTGGATATCCCATAATTTTGTAATCCATCCTCTGTTGATGGAAATCTAGATTGGTTCCATAATTTAGCTATTGTGAATTGTGCCACTATGAGCATGGATACACATACTTTACAATAATACTCTGATTTCAATCACTTTGGAAAGATACCCAGGAGTGGTATAGCTGGACCATATGGTAGATCCATTCACAAGTTTCTGAGGAATTTCCACATTGATCTCCATAGTGTTTGCACTAATTTGCAATCTTGCCAACAGTGTAAAAGAGCTCCAATTTCCCCACAACCTCACCACCCCTCATTGTTTTTTTACTTCTTGATGATTAGCATTCTGATTGAGGTTAGATGGAATCTCAATGTAGTTTTGATTTGCATCTCCCTCGGTTGGGGGCATTGTGAGCTCATTGAAGCTTCTGCCTAAGATAGAATACACCCTGTAGAGTGGAGTTAGAAATTATAATTTTCTAGATTTTAAAACTATATTTTTCTTTTTCTTCCCAATTTGTCTCCTTTCTACCTAATATTTCATTTCTTCTGTCCTACTTCATTCACCGCCCCTCCCAAGACTTTGGTCCCTTAATCATAAAAGTTGATGAAGGATATAATTCTATATTTTATTACTGCTTCTGAGCTGACAAGGGGCATTGGCCCTGCATATCCAGGAACCGAAAGTTTTGTCCTGACTGATCTAAAGGAGACATAGGGAGATCAGGGGTTTTTTGTTGGCTGTAGAATCATCATACTTTGATGTTCTGGAAAAGAAGGCATAAACATGTGAGATATTAGCCTCTGGCAACAGTATATCAAACAACTGAAGAGTATTCCTATGCAAAATATACTGGCCAAGAAAATGAGAATTTTATCCCACCAAGATGTTAACCAATCATTTTCTTACAAGGGGGACACCCAACAAGGTAAACTAGATGAACTGGAAGCCCACAAATCCAACAGGCACCTTTATCAATATCTCTTGATATTGTTGTGCCCAATGCAGGGAAAAAATTTGCTTTTTCCTGGAAGAATTATGTAAAAATCAGGAGACAAATAAGTTGATATATTTTAGTCTGGATAGACATAATGTAGTTATAAGGAAAAGTAGAAAAATAAAACTTATCCTGACTCATAGGAATAGTGTTCACAGGTCTTATCAGCTTCCAGAGGCTTATTTCTGACTTCAGAGCCTTGATCCTGTAACATTTCAAGAGGGACAGGTTTAATTATAAACATTAATATTAAGAACACTCTGGACTGAGTGAGGAGTTTTCACCTCTAGTGAGTGTCTTAAAGTTAATTTAGCAGCTTCTTTTACCAGGAGTGCTGTGGCAGCTACAGTTTGCAGGCAACAAGGCCACCCATATGACACTGAATCCAATTGTTTAGAAAAACAAACCCCAGCCCCCCTAGTTTTCAAATGAGGACAGCCAGTGCCATACCGTGCTTTTATGCAAGATAAATGGCTTACTTAAGTCAGGGATGCCCACTGCATAGGCATACAGAAGTGAGGTCTTTCTGAAAGGCCTCTTGCTGTTTTTCCAGCCACTCTGTAGGATCATAGGCCCTTGGATGACTTCATAGAGTGGTTTAGCTATAAGCCCAAAATTGGGAACCCAAATTCTGCAAAATCCAGTCATATCCAGGAAGGTTCTAAGCTGCCTTTTGTAGTGTGTGGGGTCCTTTCTTTAAGGGGGCAAGGGGGCTTCTTTTCTCTCAGGGGTGACAGTTTGCTCCCCTCGAGTTAAGATATGGCCCAAATATATATATTTTTTTGGTACTGGGGATTGAACTCAGGGGCATTCTACCTCCGAGCTATACCCCCAGCCCTATTTTTCATTCTTTATTTTGAAACCAAGTCTCACTAAGTTGCGGAGTGCCTCACTAGGTAGCTGAGGCTGGCTGCAAACCCAGATCCTCTGGTCTCAGCCTCCCGAATGCTGGGATTACAAGCATGCACCACCATGCCCGGCTTTGGCCCAAATATTTTACTCTTTGAGCCTTTTGTGGAAACACTCAGAATCCTGCAGCTCCCTGATGATTAAAAACTTTGATATTTTGTAAGAAGAGTGTTGTTTAATGTGACTGTATGTGAAGAGAACATCTACATACTGAAGCAGAGGTCCCCTCTTAAAAGTTAACTGTCTTATTTCCATTGCTACAGATGGGGACTGTCTCTAAAACAGGCAGCACTGTTTTAAGTGTACTGGGCAGTTTCCATGCTGTCAGAATTATTCCACTCAAAAGCAAACAGATACTGTGAATCAAGATGTAATGGAATGCATCACATCTTTCATTAAGGTCTAAGACAGTAAGCCATGTAGATCCACTTGGTATCTGAGTCAAAATAGTATATGGATTAGGAACTATAGAACGTAGCTGAACTACAGCTTCATTAACTGCCCTTAAATCTTGAACTAACCAATATTCCCCACTTGGTTTTAGCACCAGGAGAATGAGTGTGTTGCATGGGGAGAAACAGCTAACTAAAATTCCATATTTAAGAAATTTATTATTAAGAGGCTGAAGGCTTCAACATGCCTCTGGCTTCATAGGATACTGCCATCTGTGGGGGTAAACTTTGGGGTTTTTAATGAAATAGAAATAGGCTGAGCATTAATTTCCTTTCCTGAAACTTCAGTGTCTCACACCTGAGGATCTATCTGACATAAAATATCCTCAGATATATTTTTGTCTTTTATTGGCTTTGTTTCTGTACACTTAAGAATGGAATAGCATGTCTTAGTGCTAAACTAAGAGTTGCTCCCAGGGAAGCTAAAAAATCTCTTCCCAACAAAGGAGTAGGACACTCTGGGAGAGCTAAGAATATTTGAATAAAGATCAGTTCTCCATATCTACAAGTTAAAGGCACTGTAAATCTTTTGGCCTTGGGGGTGCCATCAACATCAGTTACAATACACATTTCTTTAGAAAGGGGTCCAGGAGAGACAAGCAGATCAGAAAACCAAGTTTCCATATCTAAAAGAAAATTAATATCTTTACCTGTCATGTCAAGAGTCACCCAAGGCTCCTCTGTTGTGATGTCCAGCTGTTTAGATGGCTGATCAGAGGGGGCCTTTTTGAGCTCTGGGCATCCTCAGACTTTGAGTGCAGCATGAAGGGACCAGGTGGCCTCCCTTCTCTTCAGAGGTGAGGACAGTCACACTTCTAACATTTTTCCTCTTTGCAGAGAAAGCACACCCCAGGCACAAATGGACCCCACTTGGAGCAGTCCTTGGTCCAATGCCCAGGCTCTTTGTCATAATGACATGTTCCAGGCCTCAAGTTTCTTTCCTTCTCTCTGGAAGGATCCTTTGGGTATCTCTAAGGGGGCAGAGACTTGTTACCCAATTCCAGGGCAATTAAGGGGCTTGTCCCTTGTCTGCATTTGACTCCTCCAGTCCTTAATTTTGTTTACCTTATTTTTGTTATTGAAACCCCCAAAGGCCAAATTTAAAAGTTGATTAATGGGACTCTGAGGTCCCTTTCCTGGTTTGGAGTTTTCTCCTACTATCTGGGGCTAATGGGCTGATAAAATGAGTCCCTAATAATATTTGCCCATCACATGAGTCTGGGTAAATATATCTTCAGAGAGTTTTAGTTAAATGTCCCAGAAACACAGTCAGATTTTCATTCTTTTCTCAAGTTATTTCTCTGATCTTATCATAGGTAACTGACTTATTCATACATCTCCTTGTTCCTATTAATCATCTCCTATTATGTGTTGGATCTCCTTTTATCTAAACAATTTTTTAACTCTAAACAATTAAAACAATTCTTATATTTAAACTATTTTTACACTAAAAGGAACCCTATGACAAATCTTTCAATTTACATAAATTACTTCTTTTAGGTAAAAAAAAAAAACACTTAATACTTAGATAAAACAATAATGTCCTTAATAGTTGTTTATCAAAACAGTCTAAGAATTCTGAGAGAGAGAAAATCACATATCGATCAGAATTTTAACTCTTAGTAATGTATGTTAACTTATATTTAGTTAACATCCTAAAGAATGCAACCTTAAATTGCTCCTTACATATAAAAAACACATTTAATAGACTCAAACATATTGTCTTTTGCTGATATTCAACCAAGAATACTTCATATTTAGCAAATGATGTTTAGCTTTTAATTTACTTTTAAACATAAGTCATTTATAATAAAAATTTACTTATATTTACCTAACTTGCCCATTTTAATAGCCACAGCCAGCAATTTAAGTCATCACTTTTAAAAATAAAAAATCCTAAAGACAATTTAAACATAGAATAGAAACATACAATATAATCCTAACTGGCTAACCTGGAAAAAAATCTGCTTTTTAATGACATCTCTTACTTTTATTTTACCAACAAACTTAAACTTACTTGTTATAGACTTAAGTCACATAAACCAAAAGGTATTTGCATCCGTTTTTTAAGTTTATGAGTGTTCTTTTATATGAGCAAATTTTTGGTACCATGTAGACAATAGATAGACAATACACTTATAGATCTACAAAAACACCTAAAAATAGCAAACACATATTATAGCTTTAATTTACCAGGTATTGAATCTCTGTAGATAAACATAGAGTCAGAGGTTTAGTTCCAAAAATCAAAATACAACCCATCACAGATGTCTGTCATGTTACACAATGAGTAACAGATTATAGAATAGAGGACATGAACATGGAAGCCTATATAGTAGGGGATGTGTGGGGCAGGGACTGCCTATCATGGATGGCACTGAAACAAAGAGTTTGGGTGACCACTGTTACCATGAGGCAGCTCTGCATCAAAAATCACTATATTATATTCCTGAGGGGGGGGGGGAGGACAAATATTTGGATCCTTGCCCATTTTCCTTCCCACTTATAGAACAAGCCTCCACTTTTCTAATTTCCTAGATAAGACAAATTAGAGGTTAACAAGAGGAGCTGGTGTTCCTTTTCCTTGACTAGGAAGGATGAATGCATTTTTGGCAAGGTTCTGTAACACAAAGGAAATTTTAAGAAAACAGTTTCTATCCCCTCTAGTAGGTGCTGTTTCCTCTTAATTAAACAATATAAATGGGATAGGTCTTTTCTTAATTGAGACAAGGAGTCAAAGAGAAAAACATTTTTCTTTTGACTATACCCATTTAAAAGAAAATCAGATATACTTATCTCTCTAAATATTGAGTACAAGTATAGGAGAAAAGAAAGCAACATACTTTAGTTAAGGCAAAATCCCAAAAGTGCCCTCACCACCGATGGTAACCACATGGTAGACCACCTTAGTAGCAACACAAGACAATTACACAAAAACAGTTTAGAGGTCACATTTATAACAAAAGGCTTAGGAAGTCGACAGTTTAGCCACTAAATTGTGTCAGGTCCAAATATGTGGTGTTTTAATGAAAGTAGTTCCTCTGACTTTCATATTAGAGTTGGTTCCCTTCAACACATGTCTCAGATAAACCCCACATTTGGTGAACTATGGGAGTTCTTGAAAAGTGGAAGACCAATTCTCTCATGTGTATTCTTCCAGGCCAGAAACTGGTTTCTTCTGACCAGGGAATGGGATGTTAGCCTAAAAGGATGGGCCCTGTCTTTGGTGCTTTTGAGCACTCATTTTCTAAGGGAGAACAGTCTTGGCCAGAAAAGGAGAGACAGAGACAGAGAGAGAGAAAGAGAAAAAAATCTTCCTGTAAGTCCCATAACTAGTGATTGCTTTTACTTACACCAACAAACAGCTAAGAAACCTATAGGAGATCCTACAATATAGAAAATAGAGAGAAGAAAAGGAAAAAAAGAGGGGTTCATTCAAGGTCCTGTATGGCCAGAGATTCTCACCACGTCTCTAAGGACAGTGTCGGCTGCCACTCTCTTTGCCATTTGAATCTGCACAGCATGGGGAATCTCCCCTAACACCATGAATGGGAAGGGCAAGCTGAGTTTATGCTTCTTTTGGTCCATGAAAGTTACAGGGATTTTAAACACATATACATATAGGCACACATATATAATGAATGCACACACAAAAAGAATATTTAAAATTAGGGATTAAAAAAAATTTAGTAGACTTAACAATGTCAATGTTTCTGAAGCCCCTTCATCAGATTGTCAAATTTTAATGTCAAAGGAAAACATGATAATTCCATGAAAAGTCCTGAGGAATTCCCAGATTTGGGATGGGAATTCACCTCAGGGCCTTCGGGGTTCTTGGCTTTTGTGGTGAAAAGAATTTCAGTATGTGCCCATTAGAGACAAAGACAGAAGGATTATTTAGGAAAAGTGGGCATACACATTCAAGGGAGAACATGGACCAGCGTGAGAGGCCTTTTTCCTGATTTTAAAGAGAATTCCCACAGTTTTTCTCTGTTCAATATGATATTGACTTTGGATTTATTGTATATTGCCTTGATGATGTTGAGGTAAGTTCCCTCTATTCCAATTTTCTACAATATTTTTAATGTAAATGGGTGTTGGATTTTGTCAAATGCTTTTTCAGCTTCTATTCAGATGATCATGTGATTTTTGTCTTCAGTTCTACTTATGTGGTGAATAACAACATGTAT
>PVLC010040791.1:0-13673 GCA_004027655.1 Graphiurus murinus
TCCTTCCTTCCTTCCTTCCTTCCCTCCCCACCTCTCTCCTTTCCTTCCTCCCCACCTCTCCCTCTTCTTCTTCCTCTCCCTTTCCATCTCCCCCCATGTCTCCTTCTGGCTGCCCTGAACAGCTATCCTTCACCACACCCTGCCACCATGATGTTTCTGTCTTGGAGCCAGGTAGCCATGAACTGAAAGCACGAGCCAAATAAACCTTTCCTCCTCTGAGTTGTTCTTGTCAGGTATTTTGGTCACAGCAACAGAAAAGCTGCTGATATACTCATTTTCATCTAGCTATGGTCATCCAGGGCTCTGTTCTCCATTGAAAGGAGATTCTAAGTATCCAAAACCACTGAAAAAGAAAGTTTGCCATGTGAGACACAGCAGTTGAGAAGATATGCAAAATTTAGGAGTTGATACAGGCTACATTTTTACTGACCATCACCAGGTGCCAGGCTAGCTGACGTTGTTGAGTAATGCTCCAAAGACTATAAGGACAGTCAACAACATCCTATCACCTCCCACTGGTGATAGGATACATCATAGAATACAAATCTGAGCATACATCAGAATTACTTTTAGGCTTTTTGATTCCTTAGATTTGATTTGGAGTCTGGGAATTTGTATATGTAGGAATTTCCCCAGTGATATTATTTCACACTTAGGGAAAACTAATGTTCGCATCTTGCTAACTCCACACTAGTCTTTGTCTTATGTTTTTTACACAGTGTCATTTACTAAACTGAAGGCTATTTGGTGATCATGCACATATATTTTCACTGGAAATTATGGTCTACATTATCAACTCTATTATGACTTTTATTGTGATATCATATTGTATCTCCTATATAAAGAAATGGAGACATAGCTGGAGCCAGGCATGGTGGCATATGCCTGTAATCCCAGCACTTGGGAGGCTGAGACAGGAGGATCACAGGTTCAATGACAGCCTCAGCAATTTAGTGAGAACCTCAGTAACTTAGCAAGACCCTATCTAAAAAATAAAAATTAAAATAGGGCTGGATGTGTGGCTCACAGGTAGAATGCTTCTGAGTTTAACCCCCATTACCACAAAACAAAACAAAGACAAATAAGAAGAAATGAGCTGGAGTTATAACTCAGTTGTAGAATGTTACTTAGCTATCATGCACATGACCCTGGAGTCAATTCCCAGCACCACAGTAAAAAGAAAAGTTTCTTCATGACAAAGTAATAATTTAGAGGGTGACTTTGAAGATAAAGTTTAATCCTTCCATTAGAGATGACGTGACGGATAATAACAATGATAATGTCTCTCATTATGGAGACATTACCATCTGCAAGTTACTTGCCAAGCACTTTACCCGAGGCAGCTTGCTTAAGAAAGGCATCTTGATTTGCATGACTGGAGTCAAAGTCATCATGCAAGGAATTGAGATGAGCATGGTTATGACTGGAGAGAAGGTGCCTACGTGTATTAAGAAACTTCTCCTTTGAACAGAGTGTGTTGAAAAATAATTTCTATAACTTTTCCTGAAGAACCAGTTTTGAAAAACAGAGAAGAAGTATTCTCCAAGGGGAAATAACAGTATATTCCTGGCAATTGGAGGACTCTTTCCACGGGTATTTCCTCAACTGAGTATCTTGATGTGGCAAACTAATGGACATCAATTCAAGTTTTTAAACATCTTTTTGAAGTATATTAAAAGTGTGCACATCTTAGTTTACCCTTAGAGTAAAATTCACACAAAATAGATGCCCATGTAACCAGAACTCTGATCCAGAATCAAAAAATCACACACCCCCTGGCTGCCTCCTATTCCTCCCAGCCACCGCTGCCCCAAAAGTAATCAGCACCCTGATTCCTCACACCATAGGTGAGTTTTGCCTATGTTAGAACTGATAAACTCTTTTCCATCTGGATTCACCAATTATGACGATGTGATAAAAGGTCCTATTTGAGATAGGACCCCATGAGACATGTGGATGCATTTGAATAGTAAAACCTTGCTATAAATGCAATTTTATGTATTCTTACTGTCACTGAAAATAAAATAAGCTTTCATTTTTTCTTTTTTGTTCTCAACTTAAAAATAGTCCTTGGTGATGTATGGTAAAGGCTCCAAAGACATATTATGGCCAGAAAACATGGGCAAGATATATAGTCTCTCAGGGAGATCAGAAGGGGTAGAGAGGCTTGCCTACTAGGGGGAATGCAGAGAGACACCGAGGCAGGGGTGGGTGTCACCTGGTTGACATGAAGAGTTCACGTTGGTGGGGTTGGCCCAAAACATGAAAAATTGTTCTACTTTCTCCAGGAAAGATAACCCACTTTCCTGGACCATTGTTGCTGGGGACCATGACAGAACTCTGAAGGAATCAACTGAGCAGGTGAGAAATGTTTTTAAAGGTCATTCCGTCTGTTCTCTGATTGTTGCCACAGGCTATGCTTTAGCTAAACTATATAATTGGTTAAGAATCTCCTAGTGCCCCTACATACTTATAATCTATAGATACATTTAAAGATGCAAGTGGGGATTGCACTCAAATTTGAGAATTAGATGAGGCAAGCCAGGAAGTACAACTCCAGGTCCATATACAGACATTTGCATAGCTTTGTTTCTCTGGAATCGTCAATCCTTAGCAGGTGGTTTATTGCCTTCTATGAATTATAAACCAAGATTGCCCTTTTAAATTTAGTTCAGAGCTGGGCATGGTGGCACACATCTGTAATCCCAGTAATTGGGAGGCTGAGACAGGAGGATTGCAGGTTTGAGGATTGTAGTGATGAGAGTCTCACTACTTGTTTCAACAAGTAGGATCACAGTGAGATCCTGTTCAAAATAAAAATAAAATAGGGCTGGAGTGTAGCTCAGAGGTAGAATGCCCCTGGGTTCAATCCCCAGTACCACAAAACAAAACAAAACAAAATAAATTTAGTACAAGGTCATTTTCATTGCTAATGTTTGGAAATGCAGAACTTGAAGAATTTATTTGAGACTCCTGTGCAAGAAAATAGCTTGACTCTTTGATTGTCTTATCTTGCAATTTGCTTGCTTGTCATTGACACAGGTGAGAAGGGCCAAGCACATCATAGTGCATGAAGACTTTGATATTGTGACCTATGACTCTGACATCGCCCTAATACAACTTGGCTCTCCTCTGGAGTACAACTCGGCGGTGAGGCCAGTGTGTCTGCCCCACAGCATGGAGCCTCTGTTTCCCTCTGAGTTCTGTGTTGTGACTGGATGGGGAAGCACTAGCGGAGGTGGGCACTGTACACTGTCCTGAACGTCGCTGCCAGTTGTTATTTTTCAAAAGAGGTCATGCAAATACCAGGCAGCGTCTGCTTTCACCCTTCTTCCTTCTGAAAGATAGAAACCATGTTTTACTTTACCTGTAATAGCTTGACAAGTGATTAGATAATGAGTTCCTTAAAATTCTTTCTTATGGGTAAACTATAAGTAAGCTGGATCAAGGGTCAGCAAACTTTTTTTAGCAAGCATTTTCTGTAAAGGGCCAGATAATAAGAAGTCTTCTAAGCTGGGCATGGTGGTGCACATCTGTAATCCTAGTACTTGAGAGGCAGGAGGATCACAGGCTGTGGCCAGCCTTAGAAACTTTGTGAAGCTCTCTGCAACTTAGCAAGACCCTGTTTCAAAAATAAAATAAGGCAGCCGGGCGTGGTGGCGCACGCTTGTAATCCCAGCATTCGGGAGTCTGAGACCAGAGGATCCGGGTTCGCAGCCAGCCTCAGCTACCTAGTGAGGCACTCCGCAACTTAGTGAGACTCGGTTTCAAAATAAAGAATAAAAAATAGGGCTGGGGGTGTAGCTCGGAGGTAGAATGCCCCTGAGTTCAATCTCTAGTACCGCAATAAATAAATAAATAAATAAATAAATAAATAAATAAATAAATAAAATAAGGCTAGGGCTATAGTTTAGAAATAGAATGTCCCTGGGTTCAATCCCCAGTACCACACACACATACATACAGGACTTGTAAGCTTTGCAGCCCATTTGGTCTCTGTCAGCTCTACCAGTGTAGAGTAAAACTGCCAAAGACAATATGTAACAGGACAGAAATGGCTGTGTTCCAATAGAATTTTCTTTATGAAATTTAAACTTCATGTAATACTCATGTATGATCAAAAGCATCATTGGGATTTTTTTCAACCATCTAAAAATGTACTGAACATTCTTAGATCATAGATTGTTCAAAATAGGCCTGGAGTTTGGGGTTAGGTTTCATAGAATGGACCACTGATTATAAGTCGCTGATTCTTGGGCTAGATGATAGTCTTAAAGCCATAGTAAACTACTGAAAGTATGAATAGGTGGCTGTTTGCTTTTTTTTCTGTTGACTCCTTACTATATTCTTGTTCACAGCTTACTGGGATTTCTACAGCCAAGCTGTATTTTCATAAAATCTTTCCAACTACCATAGGAGCTGATTTTATCAACCCCATTTTACAAATGAGGAGGTTTGCTCATTGATTTGAGCAATTTGTTAATATCCCATCACTAGTATATTCAAAAGCTAGGATTTAAGATCAGCATGGCTCAGTTTATAACCATTCCTTGGATGACTTCTCCTTATATTTAGAAAAAAAAAAAATCTGAACTTTTCAGCCTGGAATGGAAAGCTCGGTGATTTGGCCTCTACCTAACTCTCGGACATCATTTCCTTTTATTTTCCCTTCTTGGTTAACCTTCAGGTACCATGGCCTTCTTTCTTTCTCTAAATGTCAAAATTGTTCTGCTTCTGAACTTCTGTACTTCCCGCTCCACTTGGAGCATCCTTATTACAACTTCCCATAGCTTGCCTCTTCATCACTCCATTCCCACTGGAACATCGCCTCCCTTCTTGGACCACACGGTGCAGTGGGGCTGCCTTTTGACCACATTCCACACTTCGCAGCTTTACCGTCTCATCATGCTTGAACATTCTTGGCTTTATTTTTGTTATTTTCTGTATGTCACTCACTAGAATGGGGGAAGCATCTTGGGAGTACATCTATTGCTTACCTCTCTTTCCCAGAGTTAGAAGCTTACTTGGCAGAGTAAGCTTCAGTATATATCTGTTGACTCAAACACCTTAAATAAACATACCAGCTATCCAATACCTCTAACCTTTGCCAATTCCATCACTGGACAACTGAGCAGTGGTTATAGTCTTATAAAAGAAAACTCATTCTTGCTGGGCATGGTAGCACATGCCTCTATCTCAGTACTTGGGAGGCTGAAATAGGACAATTGCTGGTTTGAGGGAACAGTCTTTACAACTTAGAAACTATTTCAAAATTAAAAAATGAAAAGGTTTGGGAGTGTAGCTTGGAGGTAGAATGCCCCTGGGCTCAACTGCCAGTACATTACACTACTACTACTACAATTCATTCTTTGTAGTCAGAGGAGGGAGTAAATTCATTCTCAAATTTGAGACATGGGCAGACACACTAATGAGGATAGTTCCTGAAAAGAGGATTTTTAGCAAATTTTAAGAAGTACAAAATTTAGAGTTGGACTTAAGCTCCAGTCTTAATTCTGTTTCATAAAAGCTACACGGTCAAATTTTCAGAGGTCTGGGTTTTCCATGTGTGAAATCAGTGTGGTTAACCTACCTCACAATGTTTATTCAGAGAGAGTGAAGAAGAAATTTATAAATATTAAAGCATTACATAGTTATAAAATAATTTTATCTTGCTACAAAAGGTATAAGGCTAAAAAGCACTAAACTTTCTAAATTAGCCACAAATCTAAAATGCTAGAAAAAGTCACCCAGAATACACTTAAACAGGCCTGCCTGAGTATGAGAAGCAATTCCTTTTGCATTCATCATTGCTATCATATAAAACTTAAGATGAGATTAAAGCCAGACATGATAGTGTACACCTGTAATCCCAATATTTGGGAGGCTGAGACAGGAGGATCATAGGTTCCAGTCCAGCCTCAGCAATTTATCAAGGCTGTCAGAAACAGACCCTGTTTCAAAACAAAAAATAAAATAGGGGTGAGGGTATAGCTCAGAGGTAGAACACCCTGAGTTCAATCCCAAGTACTGAAAGAGAAAAAAAAGATGAAATAAGGCTTAGTGACAATAGAAGAAAAAGGAGAATATGATTTTGGTTTTTATTAGATAATCATATAAACATATTATCATATAACTTATGAGTAAAATATTTACATGATGTATAGTTATATGCATAAATATGATATATTTAAAATTCTATAAATCCTATATAATACCAATTTATGTATCTTTAAATTCATTTTTGGGTTTTTTGGGGTAGGTGCTGGAAATTGAACCTAGGTCCTTTTGCACATGCTAAGTATATATTTTCCCACTGACCTATATTCCTAGCTCCTCTAAATTTTTATATGGCAACATATGATACACTAAAATTTAAATTGGAAATAAACTAGAAGAAAAAGTGTTATTCTTCTGCCAGTGGTCCCCCTTTACAAAGATGGCACATCTGGATTTAAGACATACTAAATGACACACTTGGAATTGTCCCCAATATTCCCCAATCAGCTCAGGAAAAAACAGAATGACTATAGTTATGTTGGTACAGAGCATATCTGAATATAAGTATTTCTTTAATATCCCCTCTGCTTACTTTGTCTTCAAGCCCTCTTTTCTGAATCTGTTTCCTCATCAGATGGAGGCCTAGCCAGTCGCTTACAGCAGATTCGGGTGCCAGTGTTAGAAGGAGCAGACTGCGAGCGCACGTACTATTCTGCTCATCCGGGAGGGATCACAGACAAAATGCTCTGTGCTGGCTCTGCAGCATCTGGAGGGAAGGATTTCTGTCAGGTAAGAGGATTCTGATTTTTGCCACCTGCTGGAGAGTCTCATTAGGCCAGAAGGAAATAGAGTGGAAGGAAGGCACGGTGTGAGGGAACCTCTCACTACTTCCCCTCACAACGGCCAGGAAGACTGCAGGGAGGGTCGAGCTCCTTAACATGTTGAGATGCAAGAGTGGCCCGAAGCAACTGGACAGTCAAAATGGCCAGTGGTAGATGGGGGTACATGTTCAGGGATGAGATGGGAGTACCACACAAAGGCCTGAGTGAGGAGATGTGTTCAGATACGTTTAAGGCTTTGGCAAAAGGGCAACAAGTGAACAAGGTTCTAAGGTAGAATGTCCTGCTTATGTGACTTAAAAAGTTTTATTATTTATCTCCTATATATTCAATTTTCTACTGTAGATTAAAATAATCACTAAAAAAATAAGAACCTTTAAAAATGGTTTTTATATTTAGTGAAAAACAAATCGTTAAGCAGTGGTTTAATTTCAGTGAGGTTATAGAAGCACAAAGCTGTACCAATCAGTATGCACATGACATTGACAAATTCAAGATCAACTAAGAAAAAGAATCATGTGGAGGAATAGACTGCAAAATATAAACTTTAATATTCAAAGTCAACTGACCAATGTGACTTTAGATATATAACCTAAAAGAGTTGCTGAAACTCTGCACGCCCACCTCTAATCATTTGAGACTGTAGGGCAAATACATTTTCCAGACTTATCATGGGTACTGGTCAGGGGTATAAAGGGAAGAAAATATTAATCTCTATTTTTTTCTGCTTTTATTTTAATACCCCTATCCCCAACCCCCGTCTCCACTGCCACCACCACCACTCAGTCAAAATCATGAATCAATGAATGCCATTTCTTTTTTTTTTTGCAGTACTGGGGATTGAACTCAGGGGCATTCTACCTCTGAGCTACACCCCCAGCCCTATTTTTTATTCATTTGGAAAAAGGGTCTCACTAAGTTGCGGAGTGCCTTACTAAGTAGCTGCGGCTGCCTGGCCTCAAACCCGGATCCTCTGGTCTCAGCCTCCCGAATGCTGGGATTACAAGCATGCGCCACCACGCCCAGCTGAATGTCATTTCTATTGGAAGAAACCACTGAGCATTAAACATGGAGAGAAAAATAGGAAGGAGGTCTCCCCTTAACACCAAATGAAAGTTTATTATAAGGAAATACTTCTTATAGTCTATTTTTTTTTGTACACCTCTTGAGTTATATCCCCAGCCCCCTTTCTTCATTTTTTATTCTGAAACAGGGTCTCACTAGGTTGCTGAGAGTCTCACTACATTACTGAGTCTGGCCTTGAACCTGGGATTCTTCTGTCTCAGCCTCCCAAATACTGGAATTACAGGCATGTGCCACCACACCCAGCTCTACTGCCTCTTAAGAAGTGCCCACTACTACTTACATTCTCTTTATAAGTTGCATATCTTAACTTGCATTACCCTGAAACAGATCCTGAGATGAAGTTCAAGTGCAATGCTGTATTTCAGGAAGTGAGGACATCACAGGTGGGTAGGAGAGTGAGGAGAAGATGTAGGGAAGGGGAGGCAGTCAGGCTCGAATATACTGATAGACAAGTTACCACAGTGAGGGATGGGGAAGTTTGATCCTGCAGGAAAACGGAGGTGATGAAGACCACACATGGTATATTTATATCATTGGAGGGGTGAGAAAGCCGGGGTATTTTTAAATACTACTTCCTAGAAGTCATAGGTGAGGGCTGCTTGGGAAGGGACTGTAATTTCTCAATATTGCCCATACTTCTGGGTGGCTTCAGGAGTGGGGGTGGAGAGCGGGAAAGAACCTCAGACATAGAAGCAGGACAAGAACTGGAAGATCTGAGGTGTGTGGAAAAGGCACCCCCCCCCCGCCGGCTCCGTTCTGCCACAGCACAAATACAACCCTGAAAAAGTCAGAAAAGTACCATGAGTGTGTGCATTCTTCCCCGGGGTCTATAGCAGATTTTGAGGAACAGTTTTTCTTTCTGCTTTGAATCAAGGAAATCACAAATGGGTTTACTGACTGTCATATTTGACAGCATCTAACATTAAGAGGCAAGCTTATTTTGTGTCAAAATGCTAGAGAGACCTAGAGTGGTCCATGTCACAGGTGACCCAAATATCATGATCTCAGTTGGCCCCAGTTATTTCAGTTACCTACAACTGTCACTTTGGATGCAGCACGACCAAATTTACTGCAAATATAAAGGGAGAAAAAATAGGAGTTGAGATGCTGACTATTAAATACGGCTAGGTTTCTTTTACAAAGAATACGTCACTACTAAAAAGATAACCGTAGAAACTTGCTTTGATAAAATGAACTCTAATATTTCTATCATGAAACTGTTTTTCTTTTTTTTACCCTCATGTGTATTCTTAGAGGTGAAATGGACCAACTAATATAATTTGTCTTCTAGAAAGGTAAAAATAACAATGTTGGACTATGGAGACGTGGGGCTCTCAGACATGAAGCATAGAATACTGTTCTACACTCACTGGATTTTAGAATTTTTATTCTTTTGACATGTAAAGTGATGTTTGTCTTCAGAGTGATTCTTGTCCTGTTTCTGCTAACCTCCTTAGTATGTTTCATACTCTTCTCCAACCTCAGTGATTGTCTTGGAACCCCATAACTCACCATGGCTTATCTATCTCAGGGCCTTAGCTGAGATTTACCTTCTGCACAAAATGCCGTTCTTCCCACGTTTTTGAATTGGCTCCTCCTCTTCCTTCATGTATCAGCTCAAATGCTATGGTAATTGCATACACATGCACACACACACACGTCAGCACACACCTATGCCTACCTTCATTCCCTACCATTCACTATTTCCTTTACAGCAACTCTCACCATCTCATGCTCTGTCTTGCTGAATCTGCCTTGCTCACATTAGGCACTGAGGAATTTTTTAAACAACAACAACAAAAAAATTTGTTTGCTGATATTTATCATGTGTTAAGCCCTGTGACAGGCACTGGCAATAAAAGATACATTAGACAGGTTCCCTATATCATGGAATGTTTGGAGTTGGCCTGAAAAATTATATGTCAGCTATGTGTTAGTAGTGAAAGAATGATTTAAAAACAAAACACCTGACTGGGCACATCAGAATTTTCAAAGTGAAGCTAGGTGGATCTTAAATATAATCTTTTCTTTATTTAAAAAAGTTAAGCCCAGAGAAAATGTTAGTTCTATACTAATTAGAGACTCTATCTCTTTATTTCTAATTTAGGGTCCCTTCTGAGTACTTATTCATATAAAATAAACAGATAAGTACCATTGATTCAATTTATAAGAAGGAAATGCAAGATTTAGTTGGGTCCTAAATATACCTGTGTCCATTTCTTTTCCAGCAAAAGGCTTGACTAAAAGTATTAAAGATTTTATAAGAAATAATGAAAATTTTATGTTTTAAGGCTTGTTTTGATACATCTAATTTGTAAGCAAAAATTTGCTATGTGCTAGGTATTGTACTTGGTCCCTTAAGATACAAAAATAACAAGAAATAAGGCCTGCCCTCAAGTGGAGCACATGCTACAGTACCATCATTGTCATGCTGAACCTGGAAAGACATGTTTTTGTGCTAATTAATAGATTAATGTGTGCAATGTGCATATTTTGGTGCCGTTAATAATATTATCATTGTTTCTTCAAAATCTTCCTGTCTGCTTATAACTCGTTAATTGAAACAAAGAAAGTATTTGGGGGAGAATTGATGAGAGAATCTCCCATCCATCTATATAAGTTTTTTGATGTTGTTGGGTAATCTTTCTTTTTTTTTTTTTTGAACCCAAGGGCATTTTACCTCTGAGCTACACCCTCAGTCCTATGTTTTTTAGTCTTTATTTTGAAACAGGGTCTCACTAAGTTGCAGACAGCCTCACTCAGATCCTTCAGTCTCAGCCTCCTGGGATTACAAGTACTGGAATTACAAGCGTGTGCCATCGTGCCTGGCTAATAAATCTTTTTTGAAATATATATTCACTCAAATCATGACCATAGTAGCAATATCTGAGAGTAAAAAGAATAGTAAGTTAATTTTCATGTGTCTATATAATTGTGTAAACCAGATACCTGGCTGTCTCTGGTAGCTTCATTGATGAATATTTATTAGCATGGTGGAAAGGAAAGAGCATTAGACTTTGACAGGTGACGTAGGCTCAGGTTCTACTGCTGCCATTACCTATGTATATGAAATAGGACAGATCTCTTATTTCTCCAAGTGTATATTTCACCACATCTAATATTCTAGTAAGCTAAATTAGTTCAGCCCTTAAAATCTCTGAAACTGTGTAACTTTGGAATCTACAGGTAAGCCAAAATAAAATTGTAATACTGGAATTAGAACCAATCCATTTTCACAGATATTAGCCTTTCATTTTCTACTTTACCTCATCCCAACAACTTCTTCCAGTCCCTCTGCACATATCATAATCCTCCTTTTCAATTAATCTGAACAGTCTGTGTCAACAGTGACCAGTGATAAGGAAAACACTAGTTGCAGAAGTTGCCACCCATTGATTCTAATCCAGTGTCATATTAAAGGGACATGTGTTGGCTCAGTTTGTGCCACTGTGAAAATATGTAATTACATTTGATTCAAGAAAGATACTGCTTGAAATCTTGAATGTGTGTGTATGTGGGGGGGGGGGGCTAACTGGGGATTGGACCTAGGGGCATTCTTCCTCCCAGCTATAATCCCAGTCCTTTTTTTTTTTTTTTTTTTTTTTTGTTTTGAAACAGAGTCTTGCTAGGTTGCTGAGGCTATCCTTGAATCTGTGATCCTTCTGTCTTAGCCTCCCAAGTACTAGGATTACAGGGTGCTCCACCATGCCTGGCTGGAATCTTATATATTTTGATTTTGCCAGTTGGCGATGTCATTTAAAGAAGGCCCTGCTGTTTAAATTGGGAATATTTAGTAATTGTTTTCCTACTTTTTCAAATAGGTTTTATCCTGATCCTGGAATCAAATTACCATCTGAACATCCACAAATTTTATTTGTTCTCTTTTGAAAAAAAAAAAAAGTGAATATTGAACATCTAAAGTATACAAATTTAAAAAGTGCAAGTCTTTAAATATTCAACACATTACAAATAAATGATTAGCCATAACTTTCGCACTTGAAAGCAACAGCTTAAGATCAAAGCAAGTTTCTAGAACATGTCTTCTCTTGGTGTTTCAGGGAGACTCTGGTGGGCCTTTAGTATGTAGACGTGAAAATGGTCCCTTTGTCCTCTATGGCATCGTCAGCTGGGGGGCTGGTTGTGTCCAGCCATGGAAGCCAGGCGTGTTTGCCAGGGTGGGGGCCTTCTTGGACTGGATCCAATCCAAAATCAAAGGTAAGTTGGTTTTAGATATCATAAAAACAATGCCTCTTCCTTTAGAGTAGGTTTGGGATTCGTAAGTATGGTATAAATTAGCCTTGTGAAAGAGAAAAATAGAGTAGTATTTAATTTAGTTTCCAAACACATTAAAATGCAAGGTTCTGTAAGAATAACTTTTCCCTTGGGCAGAGTTAGGGCAAAATGACTTTTCCTAAGGCTGCTTTAATCCTGGATTTTGCATTCTCTTTTGACAGTAGCTGCTTTTGTACTGGTTACATTCTATCCTCAGGCTTTCATCTTTATTTTTAATGTATTCTCCACAAATATAGGTCCTGTTTCACTTCAGACAAAGAATAAAAGAAACCCCTTAACAAAAACATTGCCACCACCCATACCTTCAACAGACAGTGCATCTGGGCCAGGTAATAAATGCTCATGTTCTTGCATTAATACATCCAGAAAGAATCTAGCAAAAAGCATTGTAAATCTGGTTTTACTAATTTTCTTTGGTGTGCCATAAACTGTATGGTTTCCTTCTGTGGTTGGTAGGAATCAGAGGAGAGGAGAGCTGCTGCTGTGTCTGTTGAGCATTAGTCCCATCCCCTTTCTTCTATTCAAGGTACCTTCTTGGTCTTGCATCCTCTTCAGTTTTCTTTCAATTCCTGCTACTTATCATCTGGGATTGAGTACATGCAGGGAAGGAGAAGAGGTGGTTGAAAAAGAAAAGACAGAAAATCTTTAGAAATCAAGAGTGATGGTGCCATGAAACTTTTCCCATCTCAGAGGTACAACTGTTGAAGGTGAAAAAAAAATCTGAGCTGTGAATAAGCACTTGAAATTTAGAGAAGTACATAGAATTATTTTAAACTCTGAGCCATTTCCTCTTACCTGAACAAAGGTCTTTAAATTTCCCGTGTTGCAGGTACTTAGTAAAGACTCTGGGTATGAGATGACCAAGGCAGGCATCAGAATTAGTATCTCTCTTGAGTTGGGGATGAGGCTGAGTGGTAGATTGCTTGCCTAGTGTGTATGAGGTCCTGGGTCCAATCCTCAGCATTGAAAATAATATCACTCTTAATTATTGTCACTGTCTGTTTGCTAATAGGATTTTGGATTTTAACAGCAAAATTTAATAACAGCCAGAGAATTAGAAGTCTGTAACAGGCTTATAGAAAATGAAAGGAGATAGGGGGAGGGTGGGTGGGAATTGGGGAAGGGTTAATGAGAAATATGTGCATGGATGTCTTTACCTGTACTAGTTTGTACCCAACAAAAATGTGTAATTAACCCTGTTGTACCCAAGAAATGTATAAAATTCCATGCTAAAAAATTAAAAAAAGAAATAAAAAATTAAAAAAAAAAAAAAAAAAAGAAAATGAAAGTTCTATGGTACCATCACTCTTAGTTTCCAAATGGTTAGAATCTTTTCTTTTTCATGCACCTCTTCCTCACCTTCATATGTATTCAATCCCACAGGACAACTAGGAAGAATTGGAAGAAAACTGAAGAGGCTTCAAGACAGAGAAGATAGAATTGCTAGACTGATGCCTT